>VYZX01000032.1:44671-184655 GCA_013401335.1 Brachypteracias leptosomus
GGTTCGGGTAGGCCATCTTAACCCCAGTCCTCATGTGTGGAAACAGTTTTGCTTATGGGCATTTCAGAAATTCATATGGTTTATGCCCAGAAATAAGCATTATGATCGTATAGTCCGACCTCCTGCGTAGCTCAAGCCTTTCAGCCTCACCCCGTCATTTCTGCATTAGGTACACATCCTGTGGTTAACCCACATCCTGTGGTGGGATTATATATCGAGTTCTGTATTGATTAGATTATGACTTGAGACAAATTACATTTTTAGCTTGGATTTTAAGTAGTTTAGGCTTGCCTCTGTAGGTTTTTCCTTAAAGATTTTTGCAGGGCTTCTCCCAGTTATTCTTCTTCGCCATCTAGTTCTTCAGCTCCTTCCTGCAAGAGCAATTTGGGTTAACCTAGAAGTCTCTAACTTCCATGCCTTGGGCTTGCACAGCCTGAATACACCCTCAACAATACTATAGAAAAGCTGCTTGGAAGAAGTTATTCCATAAACACTGGAACTATATATTCTTTTCTTTCAGATTTACATCCTTTATAAACCTTACATGCAGTCCTATGATAACCAGAACTTTCCTCATGTCCTTTATGCCTTGTCTACCCAGTGAAGGACAGAATGTGCTCGGTGACTCTTACAGAGCTATGTCTGAACTTACTGCTGAGCCATTTGCAACCAGAGTATAGAACAGCTGCGTCCTTCGGGTTTTTTAACGTCACCAGGGCAATAATTTGGGCGTCTGTCCTTCAGCAGTTGCCAATTTTCACAACACTGGTAAGAACTGACTTTTCCTTGGGATTTCTACACTTTTGTCAAGATTGACAGGTTCAGAAGTTACTGTGTGTGGTGGGGCTGAGGCAGACAAACAGATGATTAGAAAGACAGCACAGACACGTAAACTTGTTTCCTTAGGAAATGGAGCTCAAGATTATCACCTGGGGAATTTACGGTTCTTTAAAATTGCTACCTCTGGGTATTCTTACTAGTCATCTTCCTTCCTGCCTTTCTTTGAATCTTCTCTCAAGGCCTTTGGGGGTTTGGGGAAGGAGTGGGACCATGTGAGTCTGTACAAGAAGTTAGGCCAAGTTTTCAGCCTTGTGAGGCGATACACGTGGGAAGCAGTAGACGCCACCTTACTGCAACTTTCTGAAAGCTTTTTGGTGCCAAGAGTCCTCTCGCAAAATTGCCTTATTCGAATGGTGTAATTATGTGGGATTACTCTCAAATATGCAACCAGAGTGACTGATAAATGATTTCCTTTACTCCAGCAGTCATGCAAGATTAATTGGGTACAGTTAGTATGGTGACACTTTGGAAATGTAAAGCGTTATATAAATGTTGAGTGGTATTTACACTGATTATCTCCAGGATGTTGGTTGATAGGAAATACATAAAATGTTTTTTAATGCATTTCTATATATGCAGCTTCAGGTAAGAAAGTACTTTTATAAATGCACTTGGCAAAGAGTTTTCAGAATTATGTAATGGATGCTTTGAATGCCTAAGTGTGGGTTTAAAAGTGGCCTGATTTTCAGACACCCATCTATGGCTATCACACGTAAACAATGTTTCTGCTCTGCCTGTCAACTCATTCCCCTCACAATGCCTCAGTTTTTACATTCCTGTGTCTTGTGACGTTGGATGGTTCTCATAGCTCTCCCATGACAGTCAGCATTGGCCAGATGAGAAAAGGTAAACAGATGGCTCGTAGATATTTGTAGGATTGATACTATTTACTGCTCTACTGATTTTACTGTTTCCTACTGTTTACTGATTTATTTACATCTGTGTATGGCACCTAGAACAAGGTTTACTTTCTTTATTACTATTTGAAAAAGTTTGTCCATCCTCTCCACTCTCAGTTACTCATTCCTACTCATCCTGCCAAAGTTTTCCACCCTCTCAGCTGTGCTGGATGCCAAGTGAACACTTTGTGTGGCTGTGCTCTAAGTGGGGGAGGAAGTGGAAGCTGCAGTGAGGAAAGGACGAGCAAGTCTTTGAATATTATCTCCTTAATTGCTTTTTTCAAATTTGACTTGTTCTTAAAGGTGAATCACTTGCTCTAGTAATGCACAAGGAAAGGATTTTTCCCAGTGATTAAAGACATTCCTGAAAAGTCCCTCAAGCTCCAAACCTTTCAGATCTGTGGTAAGAAATAGAAAAATGTGGGAGTTCTCCAGTTAAGATCACAGAATCACAGAATTGCCTGGATTGGAAAAGACCTTTAAGATCATTGAGTCCAATCATTAACTTAACACTGACAAATCCTCAACTAAACCATATCCCTGAGCACTACGTCTATACACCTTTGAAATACCTCCAGGGATGGGGACTCCACCACTGCCCTGGGCAACCTGATGGAGCAGATCATCCATTCTGGAATTTTCCTTGGAGCCTGTGTGCACTACTTATACTAGCAGGATCTTTTAATGAGCTTTTTGTTTGTGTGTACTTTTCTACTTTGTGTTTCATCAAGGGGAAGAAGCCTAGTGTAAAGGCAGTGTAGCCAACCTGGGCTCTACTGTGTGCTCAGGCTTCCCATCTTCTCAGCTGTGAATACAGATTGACAGAAGTCATGGCTGGGACCCAAGAGAGGAGACCAGACACTCAAAATGACACTTTCTGGTCTACTCCTGGTAACGTATCCCTGCGCACATCACTTCTAACACCCAAATATCCTTCACGGCAGCCATGAAGGCCCTCTTGCTGACTTATTCTGCATTGTTTTCCTTTTCATTGCCTTAAAAGTCACTGCTTGTTTCCTGCTGATCCTCCTTTAGGCCAGTTTCATAACCAGCCAATTGCATGCCCCAAACACTTGATCTGAAGCATATCTGGGGTCTGGGTGCAAATGTCCTGGCTTTGGGCCATCGCTGTTGACTGTTGATCATATTTCATTGGAATTGCAAAACTGTTATGTAGCAACACCATGTTATTGGAAGATGCACAAGTGTTTAGTTCGTTTTTGTGTGATTTCAACATGTATATAAACTGCAGTGTGAGCTGGGGTAGAACTAATGAACGAGTGGTGTTGGGTTTCTCATTGCTCTTTTCTGCAAATGTAGATGGTGTGTTGCAAGCAGAATGTATATGCATACATTAGCTCAAACTTCCTCTTTCTTTTCATTGTCCCACTTGAATAAAAACAAATAATCATGACTTTTTCCCTGAGCTTGGCTGTCCCCAGGCCTGATTCCCTCTACGTAGCTTGAGAGTTAGATTGCTTCAATATGCTCTAACCTGTGCTGGAGAATAAGTGTTCTCTGGTGATGGCTGCACAGTGCTGCAGGACTGCTGCTTGTCAGGACAAAGCAAAGATTATTACCTTTATCCACTTATACTATGCTTTGCACTTTTAATAACAGTCAAATTCAACTTTAATTTCTGCTACTTGTGGAGTAAAACTCACTTTGCTTCTGCAGACTCAAATCTCGGCAATGCCCAGTGACACATTGCAAAGACCACCATGTGTTTCACCTGTTTAGGGTGAACGTTCAAAAGCATTTCATTCTTGCAAAACCCTTCCTGTGGACCTGTTTGAGCAGTTTTATCTCTTTTTTTGTCTTTTGCTTCTATGTGTTTAGTATGCCTTACCCTAGACAATATAGCAATACTATACTAGATAGGCACTAAAGAAAGAATTTATTAAGATGATGTTGAGATCAAGTACTGGGGAAGTCTTTGTGATATCTTGGTACAGTTGTCATTGTGTTTGCAACTGATACAAATTTGTCATTGCACTATTAACTCGTGTGTATTACATGGTGTGCACAGCATGTATTTTAGCAACATGCCAAAATCAAACCGATAATGATAATAAACGAAGATTAGCCTAGAATTTAAATGTGGTGAAAGAGCTCTTTAGTCTACTGGCAATGCTAATCAAAGCAAAAAGAGAAGCAGGCTCCTTTGAATTTAGCAGCACAATGGTAAATCACAGCTAGCACTCATTGCTTTTTTCAGGTGGCCATATGTGTCCCTTTTAGTCCATGGCTGAATGGAGTATAGTGTCCTGCCTACAGCCAGGACGCACAGGGCACTGCTGTCCTACCTCCTCCAACCAGTAACCCTGCTTCTACCCCAGCAAAGGCCTGTTTTCATCTGCAAGGCTGCCTGTAACTCACCCACATGCAAATGCTTCTGACCTTAATTAAAGCAGTTCACCTCTCTCTGCCTCAAGGGATGGTTTCCTCATAAGGCAGTTGTGTTTAATTAGCATTTGCATAGCATTCTGCTGGTTGCTCTCCGGGAGCGTTGTTTGGTAGGAGCGTGGGATTGCTGAAGCCTGACTGGCAAGCTCTGCACCCTCCTAATTGACACAGAAGCCAAGTAGAAGTTACACAAGGAAAGAACAGAGAATCGTTAATGATGGATCATTAGCAAGTAGCTCCTTTGAATGAATGTAGATAACTTTATAACTCTATCAAAGTGAAAAGTAGCGTGATGAATTATGCATCACACAATAAAAGCTCAAGGAAGACACTGGTTTTATAATTGCCGTGCAATTTTCTAGCATGCTCTAGTTTGTAAGATTAATTTCTTTGGGAAGTGTGAAGCATTCTATGCCTGTTGTACACTTAATGTCAATTTTGTTTTTCTCTCATTAGAGGTTTTCTTCTGCGTCTTTTGATATCGCCGCAAAAAACTCTCAGGATTTGAGATACACAGTTTTTAGACGAGCAAAAATTTGCACAAGCAAGTGAAAAATATATAGTTACTAAACTATTTCCTTTGAGGGTTTGCTGTTTTCTTGGTACAGAGAGTTCTCAGATACACACACTGGAAATAAGATTGCTTTAAATATATATATTATTTTACTTTTTAATAGAAATTGCCTAATAGTTTTGTGGCTACGTTGGATTTCTAGACTAATAAATCTCAGAGGGGCATTTTTGCTCTGAAATGATCTTCAGAAGCATTTCAGTTGGCACAGATGGGTCATTCCTGTGGCTTGCGCTAGCGCCAGCTCAGCCCTCAGTCAGTCCTAGGAAGAGGAATTATTACGAGTATTGCCTAGTGATGTCACCTGTCCCTTTAAAACGTGCTGAGCTCTCACTTGGTATTTCCTCTGAAAATTGCACTGAGTGCACTCAAAGCGAGTAGGCTTAGAGGAGTAAGTTAATAGACAAGTTATGCCTGATGTGAGCTGTTTCTTTGCTTTCATGGGTATCAGTGGGTGAAAGGGCCTGTGAGAGACCATCTAATCCATCAGCAAGGCCCAGGGATCAGCCGTAGGATCAGCTGTGCTAGAATAATTCTTGTTCCTAAAGTCCTGATTGGTAAGAACTCCGCAGCCTCCTCGCTTGGCCTGTTACAGCATTTTGCTACCCTTACCATTACAAAAGTTTATTTTCTAGTCCCTGATTTAAGTTGCCTTTGTTGCAATTTAAATCTATTAACTCTCATTCATCGTGGACAGGAAAAAGGATTTTCTTTCTCCTTGCAGAAATGTAGCATGGATCTGGGGGGTATTTGAAGGGTTTTTTGATTGTTGTTGGTTAATTTTTACATTTTTTTAAAGACATTTTTCCCTGACTTTTCTCTTTAGGTCCACAATCCCACTTTGTTCAGTCTGTCATATTTTCTCTGATCCCTGTGGTAGAACCTCTTCAGGTGTTCCAGATGGCTGTGCAGAGGGGCCCCCACACCAGCCACTGCTCCAGCTGTGCCCTGCCAGCTTTAACTACAGCAAAAAGATTATTTCATGTGTCCTGCAGGCTTCTCTCGTCCTTGTACATCCCTGTGTGACGCTTCCCTTTTTCGCAATAGCATGATGTTGTTGACTTATCTTCACTTTGTGATCTAGAATAACCCCTAGCTGTTCCTACCTTGCTTGTTTGTCCCCTGCTCTGTATTTATAGAATTATATAAATTTATATAATTAAGTGTAGCTCCTTCCCCTTGACGTTAATGAATTCCACCCTGTTTTATCAGACTGTTTCTCCAGTGTAGCCAGGTCATGGTGAAATCTGCTTCACAGTCAGTTTTAGCTTGAAGTCCTCAGAAACCTGAGCAGGTATGATCTGAGTTCTGTCAGCCAACCCACTAAAAATATACTGACCAGTGCTTCATCCTGAACAGCTCACTTGAAATGTTCTTCTGTTTCAAAAGTTCCCGGTAGATCTCTGAATATGATTTCCCTCCTGGTATTGCACTTGGCTTCTGATTTATCTGGACTGTGTTTCTTTAGTAAGTTTAGAGAAAAGAGCAGAGAATTTTCTTTCTGAAAGTCAGATCTCAACCTAGCATCCTTGTGGTTGGAGGGTCATCTCATCTGACTTCTCATGTCTGGGAGGTAGAGGTTGGCATCTAAGGTGCTTGTCTACCTTGTCCTTTATGGAGAAACATAAGTGATCACAATTCACCTGGCCAGGTTTGGTCATTTACATTGTAAGTCTGTCTTTTCAGCTGCAGTGACCCCAAAGAGAGTCTAAGCAACTAAACATCTATGTCTAGTCTATTGCCATCTAAAGTTAGATGGGATGTATCTCATCTCCAGCCCTTCTCCTAGTACAAAGACATGAGATCGAGCATACACTCCTTGTTCTTAGTAGATACATGCTGGCTGTTGATAGCCCGTTTCTTCCGAAATAAGTCAAACACTGTTCTGCCTATTAAAATGCCCTGTGTATTTGCATTTTTAGGGAAAGCTGTAGGCAAAGACATAACTATGTATAACTTTTTCTGTAAATTCTTTTTGATGGCATAATGAAGACCATAACTATAAATAGAAGAATCCTTTTTCCAATTGCCCAAAGCTACAAAGGCTGTTGAATTTTGTATGAAAGAAAAGTTTTCAACTGATAATTTGGGAAATTATTGTCCTCTATTTCTCTATAAAAGTTAGTCTTACTATGCATACGCTGGGTGCATACTTCAGTTTAGAGCCCAGGGTAAATTTGTGGCTTGTTCTGTCTTCTGAGACTGATAGTAAAGGTATAACTACTTATCTGCAGGGATCTACAGTGGAACGTCTGTTCAGTTCACCACTAAAAAGTGAGATCTGACTACCTGCTATAGACATAAAAGTCTTCTTTTTATTGCCAGCTTCTGTAAGTGGTTTTGTTACAGCTACTGCTGCCAATATTTTTGATAGAAAATGTAAACCAAGCTGGGGAACATTATTGCTGTGCCTGATGTGAGTCCTCCATCACTGTAGGATAATGGAGCACACTCTAGAGGTACCTGAGGTTGCTAACTGAAAATGGTGCGTCCCATCACCTGGTGCTCGGCTCCGACACCAGTAACAGTGTGGTAACAGGGCATTTCATTGTGTTCTTATGCTTGTGCTGCCTCCAGTTGTAGCAGTGTGGGGATTTCTGCTGTGTGGGGTGGGCACTGCCTGTGTCCTCGTTCAGGTAGCAGTGGTAGACCTGTGACATGTGACTCAGAGCACCCTGAGAGACATACCATTGGGAACAATGGGAAGACTTTCTTAACGTTGAGCAAATATTCAGCAATTCTTCATTTGGATGAACTACTTACAACTGGTTTATTGCTACATTATTGTGAACTGGAATTTTTGTAGTCTATAATTCCAGAATATAACATTTGTGTGGTAAGACTGCTGTGTAAAGGAGATATTTTCCGTTAAGCTATCGTAGACACTTCAATATAAATATGGACAGTTACATTTGAAAATAATTTCCCTCCCACCTGCTGTTTTCACAGGGCCAGGTGTCAGATACAGTGAATTTGCAGTGTCACATCCGAAACCACCTCCGCTTGTTGGACAGCACACAGTGGAGATCCTGAAGGGCATGCTGGGGTATGAGGATGATGCCATAGAAGAACTGCTCCTCACTGGCGCTGTGGCTCAGCATGAGGTCAGATAAGGAACATTAGCTACATTCCTTCACACTGAGTTCACATTACTTTGTCCTCTCTTTGCTCCCTTCAGCTCCCCTAATGGGACTCAAAGAGAAGACATAATTTAATTCCTAATTTTCTTCCGCGTGTGTTTGTATGATTTGAACACTGATGTATCAAATAAACAATCTCATACTGTCTGAGTGAAAGATTTTCTTGGGAGTGGGTGGGGGTAAATGTAATTATTCAGTCCTGTGTGGCTACTCATTTTCTGTACTTCATATGGGAAATAGAGTTCTTATCATAATTACAGTAATTGCCTAAATGCTTCTCCCTTGGAAGACATAATGATGGTGAAAAGAAGCAGAACCTTAAAAATCTATATACTAGACTCTCCATTTGAAGAAAGCTGCCTTGTACAATTATTTTAGTAGAAAATTAATTATGTAGAAATCGGTGTTTGAACAGAATTCTCTTTTGAACAGAATTATCAGTCAAGAACTCTTTGCTCATCCCTATTTTAAATCATGGGTACAGTAACCGTTGCAGAACTCACTTCTGCTCCCTGGTATTCCCAATTACTGATACATCTTTATATTACATTGCATGGTCATGACAATCCCAGCATGTTAGCAGAAATAAGCTGAAATTGGCACAGTTCTTCAGTTATGAAACAAGCCTATTCCAGGACCGGTTGGGAGACAAACTATGATTGAATAGTCTTTTGTAATTTTATTCAGAAAGGCCCAGGGTTCTGTTAATTACACATCAATCCACACAAAACCACATGCGGAATGTCAAATACCTGGACCTGCCAGACTTCTCAATCTGGTTCTGTGGGTAGCTACTGATCCCTGTCTCCAACTAGTTGCCACCCAAGGCACCTTTCACTGTGGAGAAAACACAGGTTAAAATCTGTGCAAAACCTATGACTCAGTCCCACCCTCACGATTAAAACACGGTGAGAGTTGACAAACTGTCCTCAAATTTAGTAATAACGTACCCTGCAGTAGGGTTGCTCTTAAGAGTGAGGCACCGTGCGTTGCAAGGAGATGGAAGAATTTGATCCATGGCAAGTAGTTGAGAAAAGATTAAAGAAGAGCCGTTTCTCCTCTATGAACCAATTTGGCAGCACTTCACTCACCGAAGACATGCCATGCTCCTCTACTGCAGTATGTAATTTACAGCCAAAGTAAAATCAGTGTATGGGAAGGGTCTAACCTTTGTTGTGTGCACCCTGGGAGCGAGGCGAAGCTTTTCTGTTCCAAGAACTAAGTAGGACTGACTCAAATTGACACATAACATCCGTATTTCTCTCAAAGTATCGGAAACAGGCCTGGCATTATAACTAGCTTGTCACTTTGTTTCCACTCTAACAAACAACATCCTCTGCATTACATTTGAACTTCACAACTCTGCTTTACCTTCTGGGGGAAGAAAAGAGGTTATTACATAATCAAATTGCAGTGGAACCCCACTGTGGCTGCTCATTTTTGAAGCCCAGTGTGTTTTGGTTCATTTGTTTGCTTGTTTTCTCTGTGTTTTTGTATTCTTCTTTTTTTTTTTTTTTCAGATCTCCTCTTTTTTTTTTTTTCCTCCTGCACTGCATTCCTGGCACCAAACTCCATACTCTGTCCATGTGCTAAAGACATCATGAGATCCTGGAAGAGTGACTCCTTAAATAAATATAGAAATAAATCTGAATTGAGAATAGGGACACCGTAGGGGAAGAATTGAAACTGGATTGGAAGAGGTTTTGATATAGTCCACCTTCCTTTTAATCTAAGGGGAACATCCCTTTTTTAATGAGAAAAACAGCAATTTGAATTCAACTTCGCATGAAATGGATAATCTGGTATTGAACTGAGCTTTGTTTACTAATGAAAACTATTTAGCGCTGTCAGATAACATTCACAAATCAATTTGCTGCTTTTACTGTCTTAAAGGCTCATTTCTGCTCATTTCTTCCCATTTCTAAGAATCACATACATAAGAAACAATAAAATATTGTTCAGTTTTGTTCAAGAATTTCTAAAAAATTCTTTTTTTCTGTGCTTTTCTAGGCAATGGAAATAGCTAATCACCACATCCTTAGCTACAGCAAATTGGCAGAGCTTCTTTGATTTTAGAGTAACAATGCTGGTTTAAATCAGCTGAATATCAGGCTATTAACTCCATAAGTATTTTGTGCAAAGTTCACTCAGAAACAGTGTTTCCCTTTCTTTTTCTTTGTTTAGTGTTTTCCCCTCTGCTCTGTTGACAATCTAATGCCTGAAGGGATAATCACAGACATTATTTTGTCTCACCTCCAGTACTTAGTGCAATAGGAGAAATGCAGATCTCATTTCTCAATGTTTAAGTCATATGCTGACACACATATTATTGTTGACTCTTCCTCAAGTCAGAAGTAAATGGAAATCTTTAAGTAGGTGGATGTTGTGTATCATAAAGAGTCCTGTAGCTTCCGAGGTCTGATCATGAAATTTTGCCCTTTCACAAGGTTTGGTCCTTTGATTTTAGATGATTTGGAAGGTGGTTAAACAGTTGTCGTGATAATATCTGATCTGTTAGAGCACTCTTTTCCTTTAAAGATGAACAAATAAATGCAGAAAAAGAGTATTTACAAAATTTACTGCACTCTTCCCAAGAATCTTCAGGAATACGTGTCTCTAGAGCTCAATTGTATTTTGACAATCTTTTAATATCAAAATAGTTTTCTCTTGTAGTACAAAACTGGAAATCAACCATCACGCAGGATTCTGGATCTCATAAACTGAGATCCCTCCAATTTCAAGGAAGGGATGTAGTTAGGAATGACTGTACACAGCTGCCTCTGGCAATGAATAGTTTGTTTTTCTCTGCTTAAATTGGAAAGGAATCTGCTGGTGCTGCCATGATACGAGCATGTGTGGTATTGACTTTAATTTGACTTGATTTACAGATCACTATATTAGAAAAAAAAAAGAAAAGAGAGAGATACAGGACACACATGTTGTCTGGTTCAAAACTGAACCCACCTATAGTGGTTTGCCAGGAAGCTGTAACTACCACGGGAAAGGGAGATTTCCATTTTGGCATCTGTTCTGACTCCATGGTCCCTTTGGCTCCATTCTCTGCGTTGGGGGATCCCATTGTTCTTGTATTATCTTGACCATAAAAAATATTTCCTCAACCCTCATCATATAACTGTCTTCTCTTCTTTTCCATGTGAGCTAGTAAAGCTCTTCACCAGGTATAAATCACCCAGAAAACTGCAAAATTGGTGGAGTCAGGCTGGTTTTGCACAGCCTGAGGGATGCATCAGAAGAAAATTCCAATCAAACAACAGTAATCAAATGGACAGTAATGGATTTTTGTTGCTCCTATGCAGATCTTGTTTCAGGTATCTCTTCCCCAGAATCTTCTCATGCACTTGGGAAGTCCCTGTGTGGTTGTCTGAAATGGGTGCCCTAGTATTGACATTCAGAAGTAGATCTTTTTTGATTAGTGCCCAGGAGGAACAAGTTACCCATTAGCAGAAGCCCACCAGCCTCAGCAGCTGTCCAGCCTGTGTGCCAAGCCCAGTGAAGCCATATTCATGTGAAGATTGATCCATCGAAAAGGGTCACTTAATTGTGATGGAAGGTAAATGCTCCTTATCTTCTCAGGTTTCCAAAATCAAAATCAAGAGAAAAAGGTTATTTTGTCTGTTGTTTTGGGATTTTTCTAATATATAAAAGCAAGCAAAGAAAGGGAAAATATCCACATTCTTGACTTACATACAAAATATAAATGTGAAGTTCATTGAAACAGAGGTTTTTAATACCTGTTGATATCAATCAGAGTTCTGGCCTTGCTTCTTCAAAGATTAAAGCTCAGCCCAAAGACACCTAATGACAACATACTAGAGCTAAAGAAGCAGTCAGAATAACTCTTCCAATGAGTGTGCCTGCATACACAAAAACTGGGGAGAGTATTTTCATTAAATTCTCCTACAGCTCTGCCATTCTCAGAGCATTGTAAGTCCTGTGCCTGGTGAACCTGGAGATAAAAGGCAGCTAGGCATCTCTATGACTAAAATGGTCATGATTTCTTTTAATATCTAAATGACAAGACGCAGTTAATCCTTTGACCTTCCCAACATTATAGCACTGTATTAAAATGTCTTTATTTCCCCAAAATGTATTAAAATGTGTTTAATTGCCAAAAGACAGAAGAAAGGTAAAGTACTTTTCAAAGTTCAGGAATGCTGGCACGGCTGCTCACATTTCATGTCAGTGACATTGAACAGTGCCAGATACAGTACTTTTCTTAACTGCCTGTACATTGAGTTTAATGTAGCCTGGTGAAATGCTAAACGCTATTAGCTGGTGAAAAAAAACCCCCAACCAACCTCAGAGCAGCTCCTGCAGGATCAAGTAACCTCCTTACACTGAGGGCCGCATGATACTGGCCAATGTGATAAAAATACTCTGATAAACAGTGATAGAGTCACCTTTTGAAAGCTGACAGCCAATCAGTTCAATTACTGTATGTTTCTGTTGTGACTGAAACTTGGATCAGACGTGTGAGAAAAATGTCTGGGATCACACATGCCAAGGACCCATGAAACTTCTGCTACAAGATCTCTTTTTTTGGCACAGGCTGTGTCAAGCATTGAAGGGGGGCCAAGCAAGGGTTGAGGTAAGGACAAGTTGTTAATTTTTAGGGGTTTTTTTTCTAGTTTCCAGAGCTACAGATAAAAGTGAATTAACAAGCACCAATTAGCCCTTAGTTAACAAGAAATTCTTAAAAACCATAGGCTAAAGGGTACACTGAACTGCTCGCCTTAAAAGGCTTTCGTGATGGTCTAATTTACAATGAGAAATGTCTCACTGCTTATTTACAAGGTACTCAGAAGAGCAGGCTGGGGAGAAGCCCACTTGACTGCAATTGACTCTGTGATTCAGCTACATCACTATTTATCTAATAACTACCCCAAACAAGCCAAAAGAGCTTTAAAGTACAAGAAGAGAATTGGAAGATGTGTAACCTGGTAGAGAAATGTATCTGTAGCTCTCATCTCTTGCAGATCCATTTTAGGAGAAGCTAAAGTTTCACATGAAAAAGTTGCCTGTAAAAATGCTGTGTGTACATTTCCCACTGACCTCTCTTCTCCTGGAGGATTGAGCCTCTGACTAAAGCAAATGTCGTGTGAGAAAAGTGATGGTTCTCTGATAATTTTGTCTTCTCATCAAACCCCTTTCTCTTTCCCAAAGCCAAAAGTGAAGGCTTCTAGCTGAAAGGTGGAAATACTGATTCAGCAATGACACTGTGGAGCTTCCTGCAAGTCACAGTTCAAGTATCTCATCCCCCTTTCATCTTCGGGTCAGGTGGGCACGGGGCTCCTGTGGTATATTACACGAGTTTATCATGAGAGTGTACTGTGCTTAATGGGAAATGCAATCCAGCCAGAGGAAAATGGGATCATGAAGCAGTCACTCTACAAAATTCTAGCTGTAACAGCAGCAGACCTGGCAAGAACTTACATGACCAGACAGGATTGCAGCAGATCCTGGTTGCAAACCTTTATTAACTTCCTTGGACCTGGTGAGGTGTAAGGAGCTGCTGCTTTCAGTCAATGATGTTAATTTGTACAAAATGTTAATTTGTTAACAAATTTGCATTTCTTAATACTTTTGAAGATTCTTCCTGCTTGCTGACTCATTTTGTGTGGCTTTATAGACTTGCCTTATTCAAATTCTCTCCTAATGCACATGTTGTTACACATTTAAAACTGCATTTGTGGAGTTTCTAAAGCATTGTGCCTCTGACAAAGCAACTGATTCTCCTAGAGCATGAAGCATACTAGAAAACATTACAGGTCTGTGTTGTGCCATTGGAGAATTAAAAGCCTAATCCATTGAATTCACATTGATTTCATTGGACTTTGAGTCTGAACTTGTCGGCATCATGAATTCTTTACATGTTTCTGAATATGCCAGATTATGTCATTTGCTTATAGACAAACTGTTAACATATTTTCTCTCTAGAGATGCTTTAAAATAATTAGAGACATTCCAGATAGAAAACCCGTCATTTCTTTAACTTCCTATGGGAAAAGCATTCATATTTTTCTATGCTGTCATCCAGAAACCTTAAACCATTGGGGTTTTTGTTTCTTTGGTAGTGTTAAAAAGTGTTTTCTCTCTCTCTTGTCATTGCACTTTCACTTTAAATTATAAGATTATTTAACATTTCAGTGTTTCTTAAATGCCCCTGAGGTTTTATATGATATTTGTACTTGCATTAATAACCATACTATTAGCAATGTTAGTAGGTGACATCAGTAGAAGACCCATTTACTGAACCGTAAAGAAGAAAGGAGAAATCCTAACTCTTGTTGTGAGTAGGTTATTGTGAGAAATGTGGACTATTGCCAACTTTAAATACTCAACTACTCAGACCCTAAAACAATCAGGAAGAGTTAAAAAACTCAGAAGAGAGTTCTAAAGTAGTGTGATAGAAGAATATACCTAGGTGAGTTTTTAAAAGGAAAAGAAGCAATGGTAAACGTGTGATAAAGTTGACAGAGTTGGCAACATCGTCTTACACATGTATTTGTCTGTAGAACAAAATGCAGGTCATTTCAGGCTTCCTTGCAGGCCTGGAATTTGTCCAGCTTGGTTCTATGGGCTTTAGGGAGCTGATCTTTTTAGGAAATTGTTGGAAGTACATTCTGATGATGACTTTTTAAATTTCTGGTTGTTGATAGTACTACCTGGGCATTCAATCAGCAGCTGAATGCTCGAATCAAGCTAATGTTACTTGATAAATTGAAATAGGTGCTCTTTCATGTTGTGCAGCATGCATTTGAATAGGTTGGATATGGACATTTGCAGTGTTAGGAAAATAAGTGTTGTGTGATTGATAGCAATCTTAACTGGACCAGTCAAGTGCATTCTACACCTCTTTCAGCAAATAAAATCAAAGGCAGTTCTTCAAATTCTTCACAGAAGAAGGAGCCAGAAATGCAACTCTAAAGGTGAGATGAAGATTAATAGCAGCAGATACAGGAGCAGGTCTTGAAATGGTGGAACTTATCACAGCTTGTTTGGCTTCCAGAGCTTTTTAAGAGTTTATCTTCATGTGAAGAAGACTGGTCCAGTGGTTGTTGGGCTAACTGAGGGCTACAAGAAAATCTGCATGCCACAGATTTCCTGTCTGATGCTGGGCAAGTCCCACTCCCTTCTTTTGAGCTGTCTGTCTGTAGTTTGGTACTTTCCAATCAGAAGCACAAACTAGAGATTGTGAGCTGACCTGATAACAGAGGCCATCTCTGTTTAGACAGATGGAAACCATTGTCTGTTTTGCAGAGCCATTGTGTTGATTTAAAAATGCATGTGTTGCAGCATAGCAGAGAAGTTAAATTGTTTTGCAAAGTGAGGACATTCTATTTTTCCCGTAAACCCAATATGAACAACCGCAGTTTCCCAATCTCCCATTACTGAAGCAGAGAGAAGCCTCCCCAAAGGGCTTGTGAAAGACCTCCACAGATCATCTGGGTATAAACAGATAGTATCTTTGTACCTAGTGGTTGCTTACATATAAAACTGAGATCACAAACTTCTAGAGTTTGGCCTTTCTGGCAGCAACTGCAAAAAGTTCAGGAAGTTAATCTCATTTTCTGACTGGGATAGTGACTTTAAGGTTAGGGAGATTAGCTGCAATGTATATTTCCAGGAAGATGTACTGGCAGCACTAGAAGAAGCTGAAAAAAACATGGTTTTACATCTGAGGTGGAAAAAAAGAAAATAAGAAAGGCAAGGCAAAAGAGAAAAATTAAGAAAGAAAAAGGCAAAATAAAAGAAAAAAAGGAAAAGAAAGATAACAAAAAAGAAAAGGGAAAGATTTTTTTAAAAGGAGAAAAAAGTAAGGAGAGCAGAGGGTGACAGGCCTTGGAATACTAAGAAAAATCTGTCATAGAATCATAGAATTGTCAGGGGTGGAAGGGACCTTAAAGATCATCTAGTCCCACCCCCCTGCCATGGGCAGGGACACCTCCCACTAGATCAGGTTGCTCAGAGCCCCATCCAGTCCTGCCTTCAAAATTTCCAGGGATGGGGCTTCCACCACCTCTCTGGGCAACCTGCTCCAGTGCCTCACCACCCTCATGGTGAAGAACTTCTTCCTAATGTCTAATCTGAATCTAAAGCTGTGGTGAATAAGCAAAGAGCACTGGTAGTGACCTGGGCTAGCCCAGTGGATGGGTTTCAGCTGGGATGTGGGAAGGCCTGAGGCACTGCATGGTTTAGCCACTGGTGTGTGCCTGGTGGTTACCAAGCAGAGGGATGAAATTACCCAGGGGAGGACAGACACATGGACAGAGCATCGAGCCGAGCTACCTCTGCCACCAGGGCAAGGAGGAGCCCAATGAGAACTGACTGCAAACAGAAGCTCTCCAAATCTTGGAAAATGTGCTCAAATGAGCTAGGAAGTCATGCAGGGTCAGCTCCCTGGTGTGGAGGTGTGTGCTTATCACTTGGTTAGAAAACTTCCCTAGAAGGGTGGACAAAAGACTTTGCCTTTTGAAAAGCAAAAGGTAACACTGTTCTTTTCCATATTCCTCACCCTGCAAAATTTCAAACGGAGGGCCTGATCCCATGCCAAGTGGAGCACATGGAATTACTTCCTTTGCCTTTGATACATTCTGGCTCAGCATTTAATTAATAGTCTTGATTTTATAAATAGTTTTTGGTTTTGAACTTTTCACTCCACCTTTCCCAGATAGAAAGATGGGACCCACACTTATCTCATTAATTTCAGATGGTTTGTTTCTGCTTTCAAGGTGTGCACATGGAGCCCCCTGAACTTCCTGGACACAAATGAACGTGAAATCTGGGCTACGCTTAAAAGTAGCTCTGAATCTGTACTGCCAAAATGTTTTGAAAGTGGATTTTAGTCTGATTATATTTGTAATGCTCATATGCATTCCAGGAAATACTGAAATACTTGAACTCCAGAAGAAGGAATAGCAATGAAAAGTGGATTGAAATCTTGCACATTCAAATACGGAAGAAATTTAAAAGTGCTCAAGACTTGCTAAGCCTGTCATTTGAGCCTTGCTGATTAGTTACTGAAGTCATCCACCCAGGAAAAAAAAAAAAAAGGATTCCATTTGATTTCAGCCAATACTTAGTTTTGCAATCTGCTCTCAAACTGAAAAATGAAGAGAAATTAAATGACCTACACACTTATGTCAAACCATACACTTTAAATGAAACTAGTACAGTTTCCACACAAGTCAGTGTCAAACTGCATCAGCTTCCAAAGGAAGAAAAATCAGGAACTCAGGATCTTGTTCAAACATTAACGTCAGTAACTTATCTTCCAACCTGTCATACTAAAATCTTTTTTTTTTTTTGCACTTGAAGCTCAGAAGAAACTGAAAGCATGGGAAAGAGTATTTGGGCTCAAAATATACTTATTTTAGCTATTACCATCCGAAAAATGTCCTTGTTTTTACATCTTCAGACTACACTGCCAATGCAAAGGGTATTTGCTCTGGAGGAGCAGCTGGTTGTGGGGTCCCAGCAGTGGATTTGTCGCTTGACTCCTTTAAAGAGCAGGCCCAAAACAAAGAATTAAGGCAAAAGTGAAGGGTATCAGGGTGGTCCATGGCACACAGTGGGATCCTTCCTTCTCCTGCAAAGAAAGCAGTTGATGGGCATTGCATAGGGCATGAACACCTGTGGTCCTCAGCAGGGTGGGTTAGGAGCCAGCCGGGCTCACAGCTTTCACCTGGGAAGGGAAAGAGGTGGGTCTGTAGGGAGGACTCAGTGTGGGTGTGAGGAACAATGATTTGGGGGACCAGATGAAGGAGCGAGGCCTTGTAGGGTATTTGGAAACTGAAAGGTGCTTTGGTCCCTATTTCTGTCTCTTGGAAGGGAAAGACCTCCTGAAATTCAGTCCAATGCAGCTGAGATGCCTTGTAAAGCTATAGAGGGGTGAAGGGGGGCTGTTAGGCTGTGGGGCAGGGCAGCTCCTGCTGGCTCTGAGCTACGTGATTTGAGCCCCTCTATCATGCCAAATCTGAGTGTTAACTGCTCTTTGATTTATTATTGCACTCCGAAGCTTGACAGAGCCTGCTTTTGGGAAAGGGAGCCAGCAGAGCTGCCAGAGCATTCACAGTGCTGCAGGGCAGTAAGGGGAAAAGGACCAAGGTGCAATGATTTGGTCTCACCTGAAACGAATGCTCAGAAATTTGCAGCAGGTGGTTTGTGAGGGCATAAAAGGGCATCCCCTGAGCTCTTTGCAGGAAGGATTTCTTTTGGTTGTTCCTGCTCGCTGGTTTATCCGCTTGCTTTACAGTCTCTTTGGACAAGGATGGCCTGTTTCTGTGTGTTTCACCAGCATAATGAGGTACTAGTTTTGCTTGGATGTTGCAGGGATGTGAATAACTAGTGTTTTGTTCATCAGCTATAAATTCTGAGAAAACTGGCTATCTTTCATGTTGTGCTTTTGGACTTTGTCACCAAGAAAGTATCTGATTTCTTCTATCGCTATGAGCTTGGGCTACACTCAAAAGACTTGACTCCTTTTTCTTTGGTTGCTATTTCAGACCTTTAACCCTTAAAAGTACCTTGTGCTTATCCCTTAGATTTCAGACTCCTTTTTTCACTTTCTGAGCGTTTTCTGGTTTTGTCAAAAGAAGAAATGTGGTAATTTGGAAGGTTCACAGAAAGCATGTTTTGTGATTATTGTTCTTGTGATCTGTCCAATGTAAACTGCTTCAGAAAAGCTCTGTTCCAGCCACTTTAATTCGCTTTTGCAGAATACTGGCTTTGCACTTGGCTGAAGACAAGGGCTTTTCTTTTAATGGGTACTCTGAGAGGAATGCAGTTTAACCATTCTGTTTCTGTCCTGGCTTTGAGCTCTGCCTAATGGTGCCCGGGGGAGTCCTATGTGGTTAACTGAAGGCTAATCTTCCTTTGCTGCCTTTTTATTGTTGATAAGGGGCAAATAGGCTCCTTCCAGTGCTCGGAGTGTGGTGGCCCTGGCACTGTGCTACTGGGGCAGTTTGAGGGTGCCCTATCTAAGGCCCGTTCCTCATTCCTAATATGGTCTAAAATAGTGTCACAGAAACATGTGCTGCTGCTGGGGAACAACTCTACTGCCCACGCAGAGGGAGATCCCCGCAGCAAAGCCTGCCCCATGCCCAACACAGCCTGGAAGGGCTGGTGGTACCTGGGAGCACAGTCTCAATAGGAGAGTTGGAAGCATGAAGCTTGGCTCTCTGTGGGTGGAATGACACCAGTTCACACCAGCTGGGAACCCAGCCCGGTTTCATGTTTCTGTTCACTTTGGAGACCTTTTACTGGGTGTTTACAAGGTTGCTGATGCTTGCAGAGGCAAGGCTAGGTTCCCACAGCTGACTTTCTCTCACTGATCCTGGAGAATTGCTGAACAATCTCTGGGGCGTATGCCAACTTGATAGGAAAGAATTACCCTGAATCTCTCCCTTTTTGTTTGCTCTGTTACTGTGGCCCCCCGGCAGCAATCATTCCAGGAATTAACTTTTCTAAAATAACAGGACATTTGTTTTCTCTAATCTTCTAACTTCTTTAACTCTTGCCAAATCAGAGCAGAGAGAGCGGGGAATTTAACCAAGTGTGGCTCTTCAAACCAATTGCTCCAGTGGCTGGTTTTCTGCTTTCCATCTCCTCCACTGGGAATTGCACAGATCATGCTCACTCGGCACTTCCACTGGGTAGGAGGAACCAGACCCACAGAGGGTCCATACAAGGTGCTGGTGGGGGTGTGCAGCAGGGTGCTTCCACATAGGCAAATGATGGCTGGAAGACTATGGCTAACAGTTGGGTACCCATCAAGACAGCACTGACCATTAAGCAGTAATGTCCTGTCTTCCAGTACAGCTCCTTAGAAGGATGTAAATTTGACCTCTCAAGTTAATACAGGCAGAGGCATGTTGTTTGAGAGCACATGCAATCCCAAAGGCAGTAGAGCCATGAACTATAGTCACTCCCACCATCCACCATCATTGTTAGAAGAGTATCCCTCCTTGTCAGCAGGACACTGCTGGTGTAACAGTGGTACTAATAGTGAAACTGTCCTATCTCCCTTATTAAAGAACAGGGATTTCTGCTTTGAAAAGAGATCCCTGGAAGATATCAAAAGAGATTGAGCCGTATCATTTAATACACTTTAAATCATGACACTCCACTTTTCTGAATTTGATGTAAATGACAGAAGTTTTGCCTAAAAAGCAAGCCCAGTTTTGTTTGGTTGCATGGGAGCTGACAGCAATATAACAGAGATCAAACTTTGAGAACCTTTCTGAAAGTTCAGTTTCTTGTTACGCTTTCTGATGCATCTGTTAACTTTCAGAAAACTACGTGAGTGTTTAGAAGAATAAGGTGCTCTACATTAAACACATTCTTTATCTGCTTAAGATAAAGAATGGATTTTGGCGAGAGTTAGAGGCAGAAAAAATTCTGCATGCTAAAATAGAGGACTGGTGTTTCCTGATCTTTCTTTGCAAAGAGCAAAAGAAGTTTGGTTTTTTTGCTTTTCTTCTTAAAGGCTTGTAATGTGGCGTAGTTCCCTTTTCAAGAAGGGAACTTGTGTAGTGCTTGAAGAAACTAAATCTATATTTGTGGATTCTGGTGACACAAAGAATTTCCTTAAACCAAAAATTATTTTTTTGTGGGAAAAGCAAGAGTTGTTTTTAAAATCCATTTGTAAATGTGAAATTTTTCTTCTTTCTCTTGTTTTTCTTTAGAAAATGGCTATTGATTTGGAGGATGTGACTTAATGCATTCTTTTTTTTTTTTTTTTTTCTTTTCATAATGGTACTAAAACACTTTGGTGCATGTAATTAAACTACTCTTTTAAGATTAATACCGGATTCTTACTGACTTGAAAATTCTGGAGCTCTCTTCACTGATTGTATAATAATAGATGAATAATTAACCCTCAACTTTTACTCATACATGTGGATTCCATATGTCCATTAATTTTAATTCATTCTTTTTCATAGTATGTGATATATCAGGTATTCCTTTTATGTAGTATAGACTTTAGTATTTCCATCAGCACAAAACAGTGGTCAAAGTTCTGCTCCTGTTGCACAGATAACTGTGACTCACAGCTCTGGAACTCAAATATATTTTATGCTAAACTATACTTAATTAATATATCTGTTTCACTGAACTACTCAGAGTATCTACTGGATTTGTGCGTTTTTCTTCTGCTGTTAGTGTCCTTGGTGGGATATAGTTGAGAGCAAAAGTCACCTTTGTGGAACAAATGACCTGTGCACCATTATGTGCTGGACTATAGAATATAAGAGGAAAGTGTGGGGTGTACCTAAACAGTAGATACCCAACCTAACAAAGCTAGAGAGATCAAGACAGCTTTTTGTTTCCGTGCAGAGATGTGGTACTTCTGCAAATAAAAAGCCATTAGGTGAAAACTTGGAATGCCTAAAGTTGCTGAAGTGCTTGAAGGGTAAGTTAGCTTCTTGCTGTGAATGTATAAAACCTTGTGAATGACTGAATTGATACATGAATGTTCCTTCTCTTCCTTTTTAATTAAGTACCACTTAAGCATCATTAGTACTTGACATTTTTGTAACTGCATTGGCTCTTAGCTTTGGGAACCTCAGTTGTGAGTGCTGATCTTGTAGCTTATGGCCTGATTTGTAGATATCTCTCTAAATAAAAAAAATACAGAAATGCATATGTACACACACACATATATATAATATATATATGTATTTTTGTTTGTGTATATATATGCTTCTTAGGTATTTATTTCAGTATCCCTAAATGTCAGCCTTACCCTAACTGGCCATCCAGAATTCTCAGTCACTCTTAAGAAAACATGGAGCTGGGTCTTTGGCCCCATCACTCGCTGTCCATTTGCCTTGGAAACCCCCCTGTAAGCAGGCCCCATGGTTGCTTGTTCTGTCTCCATTTATGCCAGGTATGTAAGCATAAGCCTCACGTTAAGCATGTTTAAGAGATCTTGTTGATTACAACGGGAGTACTCCTACAGCTTATAGCTGTGCAAATGTTTACATACCTGGCTCACTCTGGGCCTATATAAAGATCTGTCTCCTTCTCCCTGCGAAGCCTTTTCTGTCTGCTGCTTTGAAATTTCCCATGCTTCACACTTTCCCCTAGTTGGAGGGAGGCTGCCCAGGTCCTTACTAGGAGAAGTCCTAGCATCAGAGGTTTGGGGACAGCAGCTTGCTGGGAATTTAAGGACTGGCTAAAACATGCCACATCTCCATGAACGAGAACATGTTGATAGTGAGGGTCACATTATTGGAGTGGTTTTCACCAGGCTAAAGTCTGTCAGGATTTTCCAAATTTGTTCTTTGTCCCTTGTTATGCTGCTGTCCTAAAGAACATCCACATATTATTACTTAAAGACAGTAACTATTATCCTATATACTTTAAAAAGAAGAAACCAACTTTGTCTGCATCCATCATTGCAGTTCATGGAGAAGTTTGGATGCTGGAGGCCGCATGTCCAAACACCCCTGCTCCCTATGTATGTGCATGTGTGTGAATATGAATATATACACATTTATAATATGTGTATGCATGCAAAGATACCATCTTTTCAAATAGATTTTATTTCTAGCAGCTAAACTAACAAGAAGACCATGGAAAGAAGTAACTTGTTGGTTGTTACAGGCAGTGAATGCATTTATGTTATTTAAAAATAAGCCTGGCCTTCACTCAGTCGTTCCTTCACTTGCTCTGTTTGCTTGATGATTACATTGTTGCTTTGTAGAAGGAAAAATAACCTATGAAAAAGAGTCTTTTCTGGACTCCAAAGATTTGTGCTCTACTTTGTTGATGCTTTGCACTAGCACTTATGTCAGTCCTGCTTTTAAACTGAGTTTGGCAGTGATCCTTTAATACATTTTAAGGTGAATTTTGCTAGCTCAGATGTTTTATGTAAGAAGTATGTAATAGTTGTACAGGTTTAAAAAGAAAATATTACTGTTTACATGCTGTAATAGAATATACAGTCAATGTTTACTTTCTATCAAGCAAATTGTGTACAGTAGACCTTTATGGAACCAAGCCTAATTTTAATGACTGTGATATTGCCCATGTCTACAATGAAGGCCCTGGTTCTGTGAAGCAGTTGAATATATGCTTGCTTTCACCCAGTGACTCTTTAGTACTTGTCAGAGTGTGGAGATGCTGGAGCTTGCACTTGGTCATTTTATGTCCCAGAATTAGTGGCATGTGGAAGCAGCAGGTGTATCCGTATTTCCAAAGTGTCTGTTGAAATAGTGTAGAGAATACATCTATTCTGGAAATGCTGGTCACCGTGGCCTGCAAGTGGTGCTGTGATGGTGAGAAGGTCCTGAGGGAACTGCCAGATCAGAGCACAGAACCACAGTGGGTAATGAGGCCTCCCAAAGTGCCGCGGTTACTGTTAAAATGCTTATGGCTTTACCTTGTGCTTAATAATGTTCATGTGGTGTTTGTGGTATTCTCCAAACCCACAGAGTGCTACTGAGGTTCAGTAGCACTGGGTTTGCTTAAAGGGTTTGTATCACTGCAGCTCTGTCAGATGTCCTAATAGACAGTTTTCCCCTTCTGCTGTTCGCAGGAACTAGTTTGTGCTGGGAGTTTAACTCTCGTTTTACTGTAACTGTACAATTACATTGGGTTCATGCTTAAAGGGATATATGTGGGTATTCCTTTAGAGCATTGCTTATGCTTGCAGTGGGAAATGGGCACACCAGGTTTAGTGGTAGGAGACTGCTGTGGAGGAGCTAGCTTTGAAGTGTTACAAATGCTTCTAGCAAACGAGCGCGAGCCAGCTTCACTGGGAGCTTTGAATAATGCTCATGTTTGGCATAAGCCTGGGGCTGCATGTGGATAGAGCTGACAGAGAACCACAAGTCAGCAGGAACATTGCACCAGTGAACCTGCAGGGACAGCTTCAATCTTTCTCAAAAGGGTGACAGCAATCCTGTTGGTAGACAGCTACAGCAGGATGTGATGGGTCTGAGTTAAAAAAAAAAATTAAAAATACTGCAACTGTGCTACAGGTATCCTGTGTGACCTTAAGCAAGCTTCTTAGTCTTTCTGTGAGTGGAGTCTGTATTACTAGAAGCAAGAAAAATATCTCCTGTATCTCTACTGTTTATATGGTGAGTGATTCGGGATGGAACGCTCTCACTGTACCACTGTGCAGCACATAACACAGGGGAGTCTTAAGCAACTAATATAAATAAGAGATGTTCTTCTTCCATCTCAAGGGATAACAAAACCTTTAGAAACCTAGCTTGTTTAAATGAAGCTAAACAGATTGGATTTGGTATGATAACTATTGGTGTGGCAACTATCTGTCAGTACTGCTGCTCAAGCACAGTCTTTTATCTGTGTGGAAAAACATGAAAATAAAGGGTTATTCAAAGTATTGTACAGGGCCTTAGACTGCTCTTTCAGTATGTTTCTTGTAAACCAGCAGCCATTCCTCTTGCCAGTCTGTTTGGCCTTCTTGTCCCTTGTCTGCTGTGGAACAAAGCACACTGGGGAATGAAGCCCACTTACAGTAAATCAGACATCCCAGGAATCCTTGGCACCTCCCTTCCCTTCCTGCCTTTGGCTTGCTCCCTGCTAACATTTCTTTCTATTGAGAGAAGGAACAACAATATTGTTTTATGAACTGTTATCGGACATGTACACTTACTTTAAAGGCATGGTTGGTTTTTGCTAAGTCTATTTATCATCTAAATGCATTTGGTTTCTTTATCTGAATGCCTTTTGAAAAAAAAAGCTGTCATCATAACACAATTTAGGAACTTTGTATGCAAAACCTGGTCATAGAATCATAGAACAGTTTGGGTTGGAAGTGACCTTTAAAGGTCACCTAGTCCAACTCCCTCCAGTGCGTAAGGGTATCTTCACCTAGATCAGGTTGCTTAGAGCCCCATCCAACCTCACCTGGAATGTTTTCAGGGATGGGGCATCTGCCACCTCTCTGGGCAACCTGGGTCAGGATTTCATCAGCCTCGTGGTAAAAAAATTTCTTATATCTAGTCTGAATCTACCTTCTTTTAGTTTAAAACCATTGCCCCTTGTCCTGCTAAAGTACAGTCCCTGCTAAAATGGTTGTCCCCATCTTTCTTATAGGCCCCCTTTAGGTACTAGAAGGCCATTATGAGGTTTCCTCAGAGCTTTCTCTTCTCCAGGATGAACAGTCCCAATTCTATCAGCCTTTCCTCACAGGACAGGTGTTACATCCCTCTGACCGTTTTTGTGGCCCTTCTGGACCTGCTCCAACAGGTCATTCCTGTGCTGAGGACTCCAGAGGTGGACCCAGTACTGCAGGTGAAGTCTCGCCAGAGTGGAAAAGAGGGGCAGAATCACCTTCTTTAATGAAACAGCCCAGGATATGGTTGGCTTTCTGGGCTTTGAGTGCACCTTGCTGGCTCATGTCCAGCTTTTCACCCACCAGTACCCCCTTCTCCACAGGGCTACTCTCAATTCCTTCATCCACCAGCCTATAATAATACCAGGGATCGCCCTGATCCAGGTGCACAACCTTATGCTTGCCCTTGCTGATCTTCATGAGGTTCACATGAGTCCACTTCTCAAGCTTGTCCAGGTCTCTCTGAGTGGTATCCCGTCCCTCAGGTGTATCAGCTGCACCACTCAGCTTGGTGTCATCATCTCAAAGGAGATTTACCCAACAGGTGACCATAATTTAAAGTAGCCATAATACAATGTGCCTAATATCTGAGGCCTGGAATAAGATTCTTCTCATCTCAGTGGAGATGCCCGTAAGCTGGGTGCAGCTGAAAACATCTCTAACCTTCTGGGAAGTTTGGTTTGTGTTAGTGCTGTCTAATCAATTATAACCCTGGTGCTGCAAAAAACTCCACACTCCATGTCAGTAATCTGTCCCATGGCTATCCTTTTGAAAGGAGATCTTGATTTGCAAGAGGAGCAAGAAGTATGGAAACAGTTTGGTGGTCTATGATTAACATACAGTGGAACAAGTCCCAGAGATCAGACTGGCTCAAAGTCAGAACCTTCCTCGGCAAGCACATTAGAATACTTCAGTAGCATTTTTCTTTGTTAAAATTTTATAAAACTTGGTTGAGTAGCAGTAGCAACTGTTAGTTTAGAATCAGGGCTTGTTGGATTTTGGGGGTTTCTTGGGTTTTGGAGGGGAGGATGGTTTCCCCCAAAATGAGAAGCAAGAGCTGAAGAATCTCATGGAGGCCTTTTGCTTTCACAATCTGATCAAGGAAGGATGAGGCATATACTCAGACACAAGACCTTAAAATTGATGGCTAATCTTTTGTTTTTACTGGCCCTAAGGAGATATAAAAGCAAGTAACTATTTCTCCCAGATGGAAATTTACACTTCAAGCCATGGGGGTAGACATGTTGCAAGTCTCTTTTCCATAAGGTTTCAGTTTCTCTGACTCTGCAAGAGATTCTCAGACTTTATTTATGTGTTTGAGAAGAAGGATGAATGAAGAAAAATATATCAGTGTATAAATTTTAAATTCTTGTGTCTCTCAACTTTAATCCTTTGTCATGATTTCATGGAAACGGCTCATGCCTGAATGTTGAGTTTCCCAATTCTTATGAAAATTTATTCAAAGGTTCTTTGGAAGGGAACTGAGCTTTCAGATCTGAAGGTGTCTTTGAAATGTCTGTTCCTTGAGCGTTTCTAGAATGTTTCAACTCTCACTGTAGATGACTGCCAAGTATTTACATTGTGTTAGAGAGAATCTTCAAAGAAACTTCAGCTGCTGCTGGGACAATATAAAAAGACATTGATGTGACTCCACTAACATTTCCCCAAATTTACTGAAGGCAAAAAAAAACCCCCAAAACAACACCCAGACCAACCCCCCAAAAGGCTACAGGGAGTTTTAACTGAAAAAGGGAATCTGTCAACTTGATATGTGCTGACTCTTTCTAGGTGAAAATTCTTAGTGAAGATCATCTCTGCTTCAAGAGTACGAGTTCTGTTTTCATCCAAATTCAGTATTTTAACCTTTTTATTTTACTGAAAAGCAAGAGTGGAATCCCACCACTTTTTTTGTTTGGTTGGTTTTTTTCCCCAGTAGTAACAAAATAATTATTCTCAGAGCTAATAAGGAAGTTGAGTTATTTGACCTGAAATGACCCAGACTGGATTTTTTTTTTTTTTTTTCAAGAAAGGTAGCCTCTTTAATACTTCAAACCATTGTGTCATTAAACTTAATTTTCACTATATTTGAAAATATATATGTAGATGAACAGTTGTATATAATCACTAAGAGTATATAAAATGTGCCAAGCAGTAGTATTTTAGTGTTCATATTATATTTACAACATGAGGGAGATGGCTGCTGCCCTCAGCATCTAACCTGTGTGCAACAGCTCTGAGTGTTGTTAGGAGAGCCACCAGCGTCATCTTTTCACTGATAATTTTTTGCCATTGTTGGTCACTGCTCTCAGAGTGACTGCGCTGTTGATGTGTCTCAGTGGGACTTGAGCAACCTTCCAGTTCTTTGGAAATGGTTCCTGATAATGTAGCACCGCACTTATCATCCTACGTGAATGGATGGGTTAATCTAGGACTTGAGCTTCAAGATGAGCTCCATCCTTCATATATTGTTGGTGATTCAGCAGCAACTCTTTGGATTTCTTGTATAACTTTGTCATATATTTTTCTTTTAAGAATAAGCAATGAAGAAGTTGTATGTTTACACAACAAAGCATGGGTAAAACATTTAAAGGATGTTGTAATTAGTTAGATTTACACTTCAAAGAAGCCTAAGCATACTTGGGTAAGAAAGACACAACCAAGGCCTAAATGATGCTTTTAGTTATACCTTAACCTGATATATTAATCTTTGTGCCTTTATAATATCTATAAATATCTGTTCTGCAGGTCTCTCACTGTGCTTTTGGTATTGCAAATTTGGGAATGTGAGCAAGTGAGTGGAAATGCACGTTTCTGAGACACTAAAAAGTGAGAATGCTTTCTAGATGTTAAGGAGGAAAAGATGTGTTATACTTTGAGGAAGTGACCTGTATATGTGAGTGCAGATGGTAGGATGCTTGTACAAACAATTCAGTGGGAAGACAAGGAAGGATTTTTCACCCGTCAGCCCAGTCCAGCTTCAACTAGTGGGATGGTGTCACTTTTTTAGGATAATGTGAGGATTGCACCATTCATGAAGGATAAGGTACTTCAGAAGGACTTGTAGCTCCTTGTCTTAAATCTGTGCCTGGTGAAAGACAAGGGTAGTGAGGGCTGTGCTGTGCCTGTGTCTGTGGACATCTATGGAAAACTCAAGGTGTGTTTGCTGCAGAAGCTGCAATGCATAAACTGCTCCCAGGGCAGGTGCTGAGGCAATGGATGTGAGTTGAAATGAAGAAAAGAAAAAATGGACCTCAGAGTAGGCAGATTACATCAAGTTATGCTGATAACTACTAACTTAGTGTCTCACTATTGCTTCTTGTTATGTTATCCTGTCTAGTGTTAGCTGTTTACCTCATCTATCAGAGCCATAGGCTATAACATGGATAGGAAGCAGTTGTCCCGATGTCACCTTGTTACCTAATACATACCATGGTGAGCTCCTTAAAGAGCATCCTTGGTCACCACCATAGGGAAAACAACAGTAAAGAACAAACATCTAGAGGATGCTATTAATATATTTGTATTCTTAGCACATGTTCTGTAAAGGTTAGTGACTGAGAATGCTTGAAGAAATATTTATCCAGGCTAAATGCTGATCAGATGCTTTAGAGCTGTAGCGTGTGGGCAGCTACCCTTACTTTGGCAATGAGATTGCCTGCTTGGGCAGGGGCTTCAGGACAGCTTCTGGGGAGGACAGGTATAAAATTGAGAGCAAGACTAGGCTCTTCAGGGTCTTGAGGAGCAATGGGGTGTGGGGCTGAGAGAGGGGTGCACCCACCCAGGTTTATGTGGCTGCCGTTGGTGTGTGCGTGTGCCCCGCTCCATTCCTGGCGTGGGTGTCACAGCCGGTTAGAGTGGCTGGGGCTGCATGCGGCCTACCCCTGTGCCAGCTCTGCTCCCTGTGACTGGGCTTTATTTTGGCACATAGCAGCTGGGAGCAGGAGAGAAGAGCGCCTGTGTCTCGGCTGTGGGTTGAGGAGAAGCATGCTGGAAGGCTGGGCAGTGCTAACGCAGCCTTTGAAATGTCGGTGTGACAGCAGAAGGTTGATTAGCCTCCAGCACAGGGGCTGTGCTCCCCGAGGCAGGAGGCAGCGGTTGTAGGAGAAGACTGAACTGAACTAGCTCCTGTCCCAGTCTGTGGATGTGGATGGATGCATGGAGACTAATATCTGGAGAAAACTTTGCATTTCTCTGCTTTCAAAGCAAAAGCAGATGCCTGGACACAGAGCCGCTTTCAGTTAGGGATGGGGAGGTGGAAGAGAAGATCAACCTTGGTGGAGCCTCTCACTTTTGTAATTGTCAGCATTTGTGTGTTGCACACACACAAGTGAGAGTCCCTGAAGTGCTGGGGCCTGGGCTTTGGGCCTGAGCTAGAGTTGGCCAATGGGTGAGTCACAGCGCAGCAGAATGTTTTGTTCCCCAAGGGGTTTCAGCCCCCAGAAGCAGAACCTGGCCCACCTGTGTGAGGCCTCAACTTCCCCCAGGTGATTGTGATTGAGGTGATGGGTGAGGCCAGAACTAGATGAACCGGAACTGACCAGTTTGTGAGAAACGACAAGGGGCTGATCAGTTTGAAGATGGTTCCTGTGGAAGAGAGTTCCTGTTGGGGCCAGTTGGAGGAGCTTTCTGTGGGAGCAGCTAGCTGAGCTCTCTCTCAGTGATGTTACCCCTTGGCTGATTCATGGAGATGGAGAAGAAAAAGCAGATGAAGAATAAAAGATGAAGGTATGCTGAGGGGGTGTTGCTGAGTTTGATGTTGGCCTGAGGAAGAAGAGAACTGGCAGCACGGTCCTTCCCCAACCTGTTAGGAAATTGCAGTGCTGAAGATTGGAAAGGCCCTCTTAATTTCATGCTTAACTGACCGTGCTACTTCTGTGTGACTGAGTCTTGGCTTGAAACTTCGAGGTTAACTGTGTCCATCCTGTTCTAGCTAGTGACATGGTATTGATGGGGCAGTGGTGAAACTGCAGAGAAGGCAAATATGTCAGGCAAGGCACTGGTGCCATCATGCAAGACACTAGAAAGCTTAATTTAGAGCATTGCATGCTTTTTTTGAAATAATGATGTTAAAGTTGAATTAAAGCTAGAACATACGTAAAGTCTATGGAAAGTCTAGAGGGGATATTAAAAGATTGGAAAGCCTATCTTATGGGAAGGGGACTACAAGAGATTGGCTTGTTTAGTTTAGCAAAATAGAGTTGAGAGAGGATTTGACAGCACTCTATAAATACATCCAGGGCTAAATGCCAGAGAGGGGAAAAAGCTATTTAAACCCAAGAGCAATATTTGCATAAGAACAAGTAGGCATAAACTTGGCCCTGAATAGACTGAAACTGGAAATCGGATGGTTTCTACCTCTCAGTATAGTAAGGTCCTGAAACCGCTTTCCAGCGGGAGCAGCAGAGGCACAAATGTCCTTTTTGTGGATGATGAAAGGGACTGTGCTACACAGTGCCTGTGCCCACAGAGACCCAAGATTCTTGGCTGTGCAGCGTTGTTCTGGCCCTGTGTTCCCAGCCACGTGCATTGGTACAGGGGTGACGGGCACGTCCTGCCACCGGTGGTGGTCTCCTGCCATGAGAAATACCTTCTCCTGCTGAAAATGAAAACACTGGTGTTAAATTACAGCTATATTAATGTCCTTTCATGGTCTGGGGAAGTTTCCAGTACCTCTCGTGCTTGAGCATGTAGTTCTTTTGATGCCAAAATGCCTACTGATATCCCTGGGGCTTTCATATCAATAAGGTTCCTCCTGTAGGGAAGGGAAACAGGTTTAGGCTTTTAATTGTGTAACCCCCAAGGAGGAAAAGTAGACTTCCCTGACTGGAAATGGCAGCAGTATCTCAAAAATGACAGTACAGAGAAGAAGGATTTATTTGTAACTCTGACTTTTTTTCTTCTGCTGCTAAAAATCCATGTGATCTTTAAATTTTATTAAACGTTTCCTTCTATGCTGCAGTTAGACTAGCCCTATGGTACACATTTAACAGGTAAAGGAACCAGAGCACAGAGGATTTGGGGATTTGGAGGTTGGCACGATGATGCCAAGACACCAGTCTTCTAGTTTTCAACTGCACTGTCTGCCTATTGCACCATCCATCCTCTTGAATGGCAGCACCCATGAAACTTAGCTCTTTCTGTTTTCACCCACTACTTTCCATTACTTATTTCGTTCTGAATCTTTGTCCTTTGAGCTGAAGCTTTCCAGGCTTGCTCCTTTATTTCTTGATGATATTTTAGGAACTCCTCTCTTCCCTTTAAATGCACGCAAACTTGGTGGTGGACCTCTATATTACAGGAAAAAATGAGAAGAAAAAGCTGAAGCAGGCACAGAAATAGCCTCCCAGGAAGCAGATTGACACATACTACTTTAGTAGCTTTGATTTGAGTCAGCTGTAACTTGCTGAAATTTGTACTCTGTGCACAAAGGTACTTTCTGTACTGAGAGTTAAACTGGCAAAACGCAGAGCTAAAGACAACCTTAAAAAAGATTACAGTGGTACCCCATCAGGTGTGTGTCAATTATAGTCATTTTCCCTGGTTTTTGATTGCTTTTCCTTGCACATTATATATTCCTGCAGTGGATAGGGAATGTGTCTTAGCTTCACATGGTCCATGGGGTGCTACTCTTGTGCCATCAATGGACTGCAGTAAAGACAAGGCATCGTGTGTGACGTTTCTACTCATACTCTGGAAAACACTGCCCTGACAGAGTGGGGAAAAAAAAACCCATTTCTGGTACTGACCTCCATCATTAACCTCGCTTTTCATGCCTTCCCCCCACAGCTTGGTGTTAAGGAAAAGGGAAGCTGGAGCCAAATATCATGCTCTTGACTGCTCCTTGGGAGGCTGGGATGAAGGCATTTTTTATGTATAGAAGATTTTTTCCCAAAAGTTAGTTTTGGAAGGTTTTAAGACTTCACATATTGGGCTGAATTCTAGTCATGTTTTAATTAAAGGAAGAGAATTAAGTCTCTCTCAACTGTTTTAAATGAAGTGTTACTTGGGAAATGCAGAATTCCTTCAACATTTTTGAAAAATAGTTTCTGATACTTTGTTTAAAACAAGACTGTTTAAAGAAAAAAAAAAATCCCAAACAAAACCCTGGCATACACCTTTGAAATAACCAAAACAGTTTACAAAAAAAAAAAATCCAAGCAAAATGAAATTACATTTAGGAGGAGGGGTGTCAACCTAATTTAGGAGTTGGTATTAACATTTCTTTTTTTTTAAGTAAGAAAGTCTATTATTTGCCCAGCACTACTGCTTGATGACTTCAGCTTCTGTCATTCCGAGCAAGCCATTTTCCTTCTTAGGACTTCAAATAATGTAAAAATACATCCATCCATGTATTTACATTACAGTTGTCACTGCTTTCTTGGCAGCATCGCATTAAGTCATTTTAGCTGTACTGTATTGGGGGGGAGAGAGGGATTTTGTTTGTTTATAATTTTAAGAGAAAACTGTTTTGGCTTATACAGTCTTTCTTTCCAGGAAAAAAAAGCCACAGAACCCTTAAGTTGTTTCTGATGTTTAAAGACTCAGAAAGCTGTATTTTGGGAGGATACAAACATATCCAATACCCTTTTCCATAGTGTCTGTGTCTGTTTCACAGCACCTAAATCCTTACAGAAACCTGCTTCCCAGTGTGTGGTGTTTTTTTCCTATATAAGAAAAGAAAATGAAATGAGATAAATTACAGATTAGCAGATGGCAAATACTTAGCAGCCTATGTGAAATAATTTTTTTTTTTGGTATTAGTCCAGTTCCAGGCGGATGGCTGTCCTCATCCCCAAACCTGCCATAACAAATTGCTAAGAAAGCTGAACACTGAATCATTTACCACCTACTTTGGGAAGCTGGTCCCAGAGTCAGGGAGAAGGTAAATTTTGGAGGGGTAGTCTGGGGATGCCCAGACCTTCATTACCCGCGTTTTCCCTTGCTGTGTAAATAAACAGAAGCCTGCAGTCTCCAGGGCTGTCAACATAGCACCCCTCACAAGCCTTAAAATTCATCTGAAACAAAAATAAAAAGCTACTACGTAGGCACAACAAAATTTACTATAAACGGGTCTTAAGTACATAATTACATGATAGACCCAAATGTCTCCAAAAGAGTTGCTCCAGGCTATTGTGTAAGCAATACTCCTTTGAGAAATGTATAAATACATGTAATTCAGTACATAATACACATGTTAAAAAACTACCTAATTACATATTTTCCCAGGAGAATGAAAAGGCTCCAAAAGAGCTACTCCAGCCTCTCCAGTACACAATGTGTGTTTTATAACCTTTCATGAATCTCTTCCATTCTTTTTCCTTTAGGAGGGGAAAAAAAACAGTAAGGAAATTAAATACAAAACACCTACTGTACATTTAATTTAGAGGACAAAACGCAATGTTGAAATAACATTAAGGGTGTGACGCAAACCAAGGCAAGCCAGGAAATTGAGTGTAAAGGCTGTTACTCCATCCTTAACTCACGTCACTTGTATAATGTTTCAGGCCACTGTTCTGTAATAGCAGATTTTAAATTTCATCACTTAAAGCAGGGTTGTGGCCTATCTACACTTACAGGTACTTACATGGTCTGTACTGCTGGAATACCTGAGTATTTATTTATACACAAGAACACACACATTTTTAGGAATATATACATACATTTCTTGAAACCGTCTCCTGTTCTTCCTAGTGCTGAAATTACTGTGGCATTTTGTTTGTCTGAGAACAGGATCAATGTGATGAAGGGAAAGGAAGAAGTGAGTTTTGCCTTCAGCTCTGATGGTGGTGAGATCTGTGGCTGCTCTGGCTTTGGGGGTGCAGGGGGATCTGCCCTGGAGTCTGGATCCAGCTCCGGAGGAAATTCTGCTGCCCAGATTTGCAAACCCCCTTTATTGGCCACTGGTTTTGTCAGTGGAGGCAGTGGGATGTCCTGGAGAGAGAGACCACTTCTCAAGTGATGGATGTTGAGCCCTGTGGGGATGGTGAGGCGCTGCTGAGTGGGTGCTGAGCTGCAGGCACAGTGATCAGGCAGTCTAGAGAGGGGCGTGATGTCCAATGTACTCATAGCAACCTGTGTTACTAAGCAGATTATTATAAATAGTGTTTTCCTTTGCATTTTCCATTAGATCAAAACTCAACTTGTGCCCTCTCTTTTGCACCATTCCCTGAAAACAAACACAATAGTACGTACACTTTTTATCATTAGAAGGACACTCTACATGCAAGTATATTTAATTGTATTGCATATTAATTTCACCACAGAGACCAATAGAAGGTGCTGCCATTTACTTCATCTGTGGTGGGTTTTGTGAGTACTGTTGGTAAAAATCATCCTATGGGATAGTTCTTTTTGTCCCAAACACTGGCCCAGGCAAAACAGGATTATAGAAGACCAGTTTTCCATTCTTAGTAAAATAATCAGGTTTTTTTAAAGTTTGTTTTTTAAAAAAATTATTAGATACATATGTTATTTTCACTAGGTTGAACCTAAGGCTTTTCAAAACAACTTTTTTCTTTCTTTCTTTTATTATTTTGGGTTTTTTTACAAAGAGAAAGACAGTAGTCTCCTGCTGTAGATGTACCAAAGATGTGGGGCACCTGGGATACAGGAGACCTGCTGAGTTTTTGATTAGCAAAGCAGAAAGGTTCCCACAGGAGAAACCCAGAGTCTTGCCTGAGCACAGGCAGGTGGCCAGAATAACTGCCTGACCTGTGAAGCCTGTCAGTGTGTCTCTGGTCTGAAGGAGGCAAACATAGCTTAGGCCAGGTCCCTGGTGTCCTCACAAGGTGCTGTTTGGGGACTCTGTAGTGTTAGCTCCTGGTTAAAACCAGGAATCTAAAGCTGCCACTTGTCCTTGTATTCTTGCTGATTCAGCAAAGCACTATGGTTTAATGAAAACCCCATTTTATCCAAATACTCCCAGTCAGCTCTACCCTTCTGTCATGTTTTCTGCTCTTAATTGTTTTATTAAGTTTCATACGTAACAAATAGTTACAGAAAACTTGATCCTTCAGGTTCCTGGCTTTCTAGGAAAACCTTTAAAAAGTTTCTTAGATGTATTTTTTTACTAGCAAATCTGATGATGGAACTTCCTTGGTGTTCATGACATCCTGTTCCTTTGGATGAGGAGGCAAGGTGCTTAAAAAAGAAAAAGGGAATTTTAACTCTCGGGGATCACGAAATTGGATGGGCTCGGGGTGGGGGGGGGAGCTGCTGTGTCAGAACGGAATGTAAGGTAAAAGAACATAAAAATGAAATAAAAGCACTGCAGCTCTTTACACTAGCGTGGCAATCTCCATCTGAACCTGGGTTTAACAGTGTTTTCCAACTCAGTGGTGCTGTTGGGCGTTAGCAGCCTTTAGGATTTGAGGTACCTCTTATATCTAAACAGAGCCAGAGCATTAGCTGGTTTGGTATGTGCTTAATAGCAGTGCAGATGGCAGAGGGGGAATGACAGCTAATGTCTCTTTCCCGCACTTTCCCTGAGGGGTGTTTTCATATCTGGTGGTTTGGTTTCATTTGGCACATAGCAGGTTTCAGGTTAGAGGAGCACTGGCTTGCTGCTAGCACTGGGAATGCTGGTCTTGTATATGGTCACCTGGAAGTGCTTTTCTCCAAAGCAGGAGGCTGGAGTGTGGTGATGGGGTCTGCTTAATGTGGTGTAGCACACCAGGGGCATGTGTTAACGGTGAACCTGCACACAGGGACGTAAGAGAGAGAAGGAGAGAGTCCCACGTGAAAACATAGTAACCTAGCATGGGCAGCAGGTAAGCTGGGGCTGGGTAACTGTGGGTGAGTTACTGGGTGCTTGATATCCTGAGGTATCCTCCTGCATACAATCTCTTAACCTGCAATACCCTTAACCATTAGATACTGAGCAGCCCCTTGAGTTGTCTGTCATCTTCTGGTGCTGATGGGCAGGGTGCAAGGTAAGGTTTTCTGGTTTGGTTTTGAAATGGAGCTGGCCTTGTGTGCTAAGTACACCTACTTTTAAACCTGTATATAAGTATTTCAAGAGCCTGGATTTAAGATACTTGCTCTGACACATTTCACCTGAACCAACAAGGGAATGTTTTAAGTCTGTAACCACCTATAACAAACACACCAGGTGATTTTTTTTTTTTATTTTTTTTTCCCCCTCAGCTTTGGGCTTTGCCTGGCTCTAATTTTAATAACAAATGTATGTGCAAGTGAAAACTAGACACTGTGTTGGCATCAAGCAATTTATAATTATAGGATTTTACCTTCATTTCCATAGCAACAGCTTAGGATGCATCAACGAAATTATGAATTGGATTCTGGTTTCAGTTCTTCTGCCTGTAGAGCCCCAGAATATCCCCATTCATTTGCACCAGTGTCATTATTCAGTTGATAGAGTGGCTGCAGCTTTCATCTGCCCTTCTGACCTCTTTTAAGAGGCAATAAAGGAAAAGGAGCACTGTAAGGAAAAAGTAACTGGAATTTAGGCCTGAAATTATACTAGAGAGAATAGAAAATTAGATTTTAAGGTGATAAGTACAGCAACAGGTTGCTGTTGGGTGAGGTAGAGTCCAAATTTATAGCAAGCTGGTTAATCCTTGATTGTTGCTTGTGTGCCTACTCTTTTCCCACAGAAAATATTAAAGTATATTCCTATTCAGTAAAAAGTGCAGATGACCTTGCAGGGCTTTGTAGGGAAGATGAAATTAATAAAAGGATAAGCAGGAATAATATCTACCTCACCCTATCTAAAGTTATTCTGCCTTTCAGGGTTAAATCAAAAAACTCCGACCCCCACCCCCTGACTCCTACAACAGCCGACAGGACTGTATATGCAATCAGGAACATATCTGTTGAATACCAGAGTGCTATTTTTACACTCAGAATAAAGCTGCACTTGCAAAGATCATATTTAGCTTGTAGAGCTCGTAACTGAATCTGGTGGGGCTGCTTTCTGAAGAAAAAGCTCGAGTTCTGTTGAACTTGAGGAGAAGAAGGATGGTTCAAGTGTTGGCCTTGGGCAGGGGTGGTGGAGGTTCAGGCTGCCAGATGCCCACCTGAGTCCCTGTGTGATGGTCCTTTCATTGCTCCAACTCCCTCGTTGTGAAATCAGATTAAGAGCAGGGAGGATGAATGCATTCAAGGTGCTTGGCCTGTGGGTCATGAGTATTGTGGAGAAGCTGGAGTACTACAGGCTGAAAAATGCATGTGAACATGTCCTTGGAGGCAGGGTCTTTCCTAAGCAAAGAGAACAAGACTGAGAACATGCAGAAGAAGAGTGTCTCCCTGTGTGGTGCTTGTTAAGGTCAAGTCATGGCAGGCAGGCTGCCAGTGCATGCAGTTGTCATTATGCTAGGGAAGTAAATGAGATGGATTGCTTCAGATGTTATTATAGACCATAAAATAGCACTGGTAGCTTCTGCTGCCCCTCTTGTCAAGTAGCTTGCTCTCTGAGAGAGAAAAACCTGATTCGTCTCTTATGGGACTTGAGTGGATTGAAGAGAACATCATGGAAAGAGGCTTCAGCCAGTCACTTTTATGTAAATAATCATGGCTGCAAAATCATTACTAAGTGTGATTTGGGACCACCAGGTTTCTTTGATGTCTTTATGTGTTACAGACACAAGGGAACATTTATTTTTTAAAAAATAAGGTGCTATCTGCATTTTAAGGTTTTTATTTTGGTTTTCATCTTGCTCTCAAACTTTCTTCACAGTTCTTCAGCATGCCTCTTGCTGGCCCATTTTCGTATCATGGTTTTTCAACAGAATTGAAAGCTAGAGAAAACACTATCCAAACTCACCTATTTTTAAGATGCTGACGATTAGCTATAAAAGGGCAGGATCTTGAAACTGTCCCATCTGATACAGGTCTGGCTGGGCTGAGCCACCTCTAAAATATCAACTCTGTCCTGTGCAAACATTTGCTTTCTGTCAGCTCCTCCAGATTTCCTCTCACCAACTTTATCTTTCTTCCTGAATTATCACCACCCTTTAATTTTGGCTACAAGAGCTAGAAGTTCAATAGAAGGACTACCTCCACCTAGCTTGTGTTTGCCCTGTTCCTGCTCATCAGCCATGCCTGGGTGTCTGCAGAGGAGTCCTCTCCAGGCTACCCCAGTGTGACCCAGCAGGGGAATGGGCCATGTCCTCACCTAGAATAGGGTAGTGGTGGTGCATTTGTGTTGGTAACTGTAGAGAGGCAGCACCACTTTTTCAGCTGAAGATTGAGTCCTCTCCAGCACAGCAGAATTCATGCATGTCCTTGAATTCAACTGCATTTTAGCCTTGCTGAATAAATCTTGCCTTTGTGAAGTGAGAGCACTAATCCTTGCGGTGATAAGAGGAATTTCAGAACCCTCCTGCCCTGCACATGCTCCTGAGTGAATTTGATATTGAGTACAAGATAATACCAAACCCCAGAATTTTACCACGAATGTTTACTGTGACTTAATTCCCCATTAGTTCTAGTCATGCAATGGCTATTTTTTTGTCCCCTTAAAAACATTCTTCCTCCTGACTGCATTCCAAGGTAGGTGTGAGATAACTCACTAAATCACCATTTAATTTATGACTTTGTCAGTCATTCCATGAATCATGACTTTATTATCGCAGGAATGCAACCCACAAACAGATTTATTTCCCCTCCCCTTAAAGCTTCAGTTTGTTTGGTCCCTAAGAAAGCTTTGGTGCCACGTTGCCCCACAGCCACTTAGAGACCATGTTTCCACCCAGAGCTTCTGCCGATGAACTCTGCCAGATTTTTTTTGTTGTTTTTTTTCCTTATTTTTTTTTCGTCCTCCTTCTTGCTTCATCTTCCCCTCTCCCCTCTGTGTAGAAGTACCTTCTCTGAGTGCTTTCCTGTTTGCTGGTGCTTGTAGTCCAAGCTTGCAGAGGCACCTTGGAATTGACATGTCTCAAAGCCACCCCTGAGCTGTGCTTCTGCTTTCAACTGTTGTTTATGCAGTAGTCAAAAGAGACAAATGGCATGAGCACTATCAGGGAGAGCACACTAGAAATTACTACCTCCTCCTCTCTTCCTCCAGTCAAAAACAACAGTATTTGTAACCAGAGACAGCCTTATGCAACACACAAACATCTCAAGTATGGTAAATGATTTCCAATTGTTCCATGTGTCTAAGTAATTCCTGGACCCCCACTTCTGATATCTTTTGCAATTTTTATTACAACAATTGCTTATTCCTGTTGTATTAGTGTCTGGATGTTTTGTGTGAACTGCAGATGTTTTTTCTATCCTGAAAACTCTGCAGCTTCATTAACTATTTGAAAATAAGAAAACATGCTAAAATTAGGGATGGGGTATATGAAAGTCCCAAAGAGGAAAGAAATGTTTGTTCTATACATTTCCAGTCAGCAAAACTGGGAGAGGCATTGCAACACAACAGGTTTCTAATGTTCAGTATTTTCTGACTAGTGAAAATCCTCCACAACTACGCTCCTCTTCCATTTGAAACTTTGTTGAGCAAGTACAAATCATGCCATTGGAGTGTCATTTTTTTAAGATGTTAGTTGAATATTTCCAATCTGGAAGACCTCAGAGAATCTCTGGACAGTCAGCTCACTTTACAGGCTAAGGTCTGGAGTCATGTTTTTCAAGAACTGACAGGTAATTATGAAGTCCTTGTTTTGATCCTGTATCTGAAGCACCTGGATTTTGAGATAAGCATGTGTTTAAGCATATATTTTGGGATAGATCTTTTCACCTCCCTGTTTAGGATTTATAAAAACCCTGAGCAAACAAGAAGCAACTACTTTCACTCTTCATTTTAGAAGTCTTGGATCATGTTTGAATACTCCTATTCTTAATTGAAATTGGGTGCATGGTTAGTACAATGTCTTCCTCCTTATTTTTTATCATATTCCCTGTATTTTGTCGTGGATTTTTTTTTTGCATTGATTAGTTTTGATAAGTTCTCTAGAAAAATTAATAAGGTCAGGCTTTTTTAATTTCCAGTATAAGATTTGTTATTAACTCATTGAGGTGACTGGGTTGCTAGGACTTCTCTTCTGCTAAAACCTGAGTTGGTTTTGAATAAATCCTGATGCTTTACACCACAAATGTGATGGCAGTATCACTGACATGTTTCAGGATCATGTACTAAGCTCTCTGTGTTTTACTACTTGTGGTTAACCCCATTGTTCCACATGGAGAGCAGTCAAATCCTCAATCTTTCTGTCATAGACCATATGTCTGTCAAAATTTGGGCTTTAAATGTGTTGCTTTGGATATTGAAAGGAAAATGGTGGTGGGTCCATGGAGAGGCAGAGAAAATAAAAGCTCATTGAAAGCATGGGTACCATGGTACCTGGAGCTGGTGCACGTGGAATGGAGGGAGCAAAGACTGGGACATGAGACCTCTGGTTCTGGGACTATGAATACTAGAGGTATAAGAAAATTTGCAGTCTACATGTGCAAGGTGAACAAAATAGATTGCACACAAGAAAACTATCTGACTGTTGAAAAGTCTCATTTTGCAAACCATTGACTGTCACGCAAGAAAGTACTGTTTATGATGTTGTTCTGCCAAAAAATTCTTCAAGCAAAAGTTTACATGGGAGAGTCTGCAAAGCAGAGGAAGGAAAATCTTCAGGACTGGGAGTATGCTTTATGGCCCAAATAGGTGTCAGTGATGGATTCCCCAGGCTGCCTCATTGATAAGATACTGAAAAGCCAGGGCACTTTGTGCAGTAATATCAGCATGATGAGTGAAAACACATTACCAAGCCTGCAGATTCAGAAATGAGACAATGCCAAAAGAAACACAGTTTTTATTTCCTCAGCTGCTATCATGAGAGATCACAATCCTGTTGAGGAGTAAAGCAATTGTGCTTTCTAAAACAAGCCACAAATTAAGTGATCAGAGACAGGATTTTTTTTTTTTTCCCCTCTTCTTTTTTTTTCTTTCTCCTTTTCTTGAAGTGACTAGTTGACCCTTGGTGCTATACACTTTTGGGGTTTCTAGTGAGATGCATATCCTCTGGGTCTGACTTTTTTTCAGAAGGTGTTGAGCACTTCCACTCCATCCACCAAAGCCATACCTCGAGTTGTGTAAAAGGAACAGAAGGCCTATAGGGATTTTCTCTGAAGCTAGTACACAAACAGCAGTCGGAGGGCTCCAGCTCTCAAAAGTATGGAGAACCTTAAATAGATGGGCTGGGATAACTGGGAGGGAAAGAGAGACATCTGTTGAGTTGTTGAAAAGACATATGCTCCTAGCACTTCCTTTGTCATGCCTTTTGGAAATCTTTTCTCTCTGAGTTTATTGCTAATATTTAATTTAAAACCAGATTTGGATTGTTGACAAAATTGTAACTTGTAAATGGACACTTTTTCCCCCCCTCCCTTCCCAGTCTAATCTGAGCAGTGCTTGCTCTCCCATTTCCTCTTCCTGCTGGTCCCAGCTCATGCACCCTGGGTCATACTGGAGAAAGGGGGACCTCACTCTGGCTTTGGCCTTACACGAGAGGGCCGGGCTGGCAGGAGAGCAGGGAAGTGATGGTCTGCAAGTTGGTAACACCTCAGTCCTCCTGTCACCCTCCAGGCTAGTAATCATGTTTGTCTCAGATGGAAAACGTGACTTTATTTGTGTGTGTGTTTGCATGAGCACTTAATGACATTTCAAGGCATCCGACAAAAGCCTAATTCCTTGGATTGGTTTCGTCAAATAATAAAATGATTTGACATAAGTATAATTGAAAGCAGATGTGGAAATATGGAATTTTAGCAGTCATTCTGCCCCCCCACTCCCCTTTCCTCTTAGCTCTCAGTTCATGCCAGAAATATTTTCATTTTTGTTTCCTACTTCCTCTCCGCAGAACAAAGCCTGGGGAGGATGAGTTCTGGGGCAGGGAACCAAAGGGTATTCATTTCACGTTTTCATGTCTCCTTGTAAAATTTCCACCTTTTCTGAGTTCATTTCCCATCACGAAGGAAAGATTCGTGTACCTCCCCTCCTCTCCCCCAATTCTGAACTCATCCGCTAGATGAACTCTGTTATATAATCACCCCTGTCCACGATGGCTGTTTACTGCTATTGCTTGAATCTGAAATTGTAGGTTGTGTGCTGGGCTTGGCTGAGCAAGCAGCCCACGTTACGTTTTCGCCTTCCCCTCTTAGTTGGATTGAGTAAGTGTTGGATGGAAGAAATTGTAAAGATGCAAAAAAGAAACTGTAACGTTTGCGCCTATGTAAACACAACTGGGTGAAAGGAGGAAGGGCTCTTTCCCAGAGATTTACGCTATGAAATATATTCTCTTTACAGCTGCTCCTTATCCTGAAAGGAATAAGGTACAAGTATCAGTGATGATAGCAAATGTATTAGCAGCAACTTAAATGGGAGCCATGCCTTCATCGGTGGAACAGCCCCGTGACTGGAAAAGTTAAGGGCTTGGAGTCACAACAATGGCAATTTAAAAACAACGTTGATTTTCTTGAATCTTCAGCCATGCCAGCATTATGGTGTCATTGCTCACACTGCTTTGGAAAGAAAGGAGACTTATATATTATCTGCTTTGATTTCATCATCTTTTGAAAAGGAGGGTTGTGTTCTTCAAGAGTCAGGTACTCAGTCCCCATTTCAGTGGGATTCAAGCATAATATCCTGTCAAAATCCCAGCCTGGAGATTTAAGTGAGGTCTTTTAGCCTTGAGATGTTAGTGTCTGTCTATCTTCACTGTGACTTTTTAGCATTTTGACCACTGAGGGGAAAAAAATGAATATAACTGAGAAGGCTGAAAGTCTTTCAGTTGTTTATCGTGCTGGAAGTTACATGCAAATAGGTGGTCAGGTAATAGAAGAAGGAAGAGATGCATTACTGACAGTGCTAAAGTAGAAGCTGCCAGCACACAAGATGTTGCCATCTGAACTTGTCCTTTCTTAGAATGCAAAAGCAGCCCCACATGAGCCTCCAATCTGTCAGAAATGAGGATTCACTCTTTCAGCTGCTTGTGAGACTGATGGCTCTTCAAAGCTGAGAGTGCTGGGCTATGTATGAAGAAGACTCAAGTCTGGTTTTTGAATTTTGGACACTAGTTCTAAGGTTTCTTCACCTGGGTCATGGTGGACTTGGTTTCCAAGAGCACTGAGACCACAGAGCTCCAATCACGAGCACCAATAATATCAGGTGTCTTTCAAAATCAGTGTCTCCACTAGTAAGCTGTATTAGTAGTACAATGCCCAGTTTAAAAGCAGCAGATAATGTCTGAGGCATCTATTCATTACTGGTAAGGTCCTCATTTAAATTGTGCCAGGTGAAATACACAGGCTGAAGTGCTTGAAAAGTGATCTGAGTGCAGGAAAGGAGCTGAATATATTTGGAGTTTACAAAAAAATAGATGGGGAGTGGGCTGGTTCAGAGGAGGGTCAATGAAACCAGCCAGAATAGGAACTGCCAGGAATGTGTTGGGGGATAATCTAGCAAATATAGTTCAGCAGAAGTGTTAGTCCTGCAGAAAAGTGACTAAGAGGAGAGCGTAAGATAAGGCAGCCTGCTGCTTTAGTGTACACCTGCACCCTGACAGACATACCTACCACTCCCAAAAGCACACTCCTATTTCATGCAGGACTGCAGCATGGCAGGAAAATCTAGTATTAGACCAAACATATTGAATGTGTTCTTCTAGCCCATCTCTTGCTGTCCCATGAATCATAGGGCTCCTTCAGGCTGCCTGATAGAAGAGTGCTGAGGAGGCATCAGGCTTTCTCCATGTTAGACAGATGTTGTGGTAGGCTTATTGATCTTACCCAGGCTAGCATGTTCCTCTCTGCAATGTATGGCACATCTGGAGTGATGAGTTTGTGCTATTGAGGCAGCGTAAGCTCCATGGAGAGCTGAAGTCAAGAGAGTGCTAGATAAATGTAAGCTGATGCTCAGCTTAGTGTGCTCATCTCAAGAAAAGAGGTCTTTGAATGAATGTTCTGAATATCTTAGAAGAGCATAACGCTATATTAAATAATCACTGTTTTTTAAGATTAGTAACGTCTTAGAAAGTAGAAATAAAAATTTGAATAGGTAGAAATAAGGATCTGAAAATTTCTGAGTTACTGCCTTTATTGCTGTCTACTCAGGGAAGTTTCATACTGTCCCTTCCAATATCAGTAGTGCCAAAGTACTAACGTTTCTTCAGGATACTGGAACAGGATGTGTAAATACTTATAAAGCTAACAATTATGCTTACCTGTGTAACCACATTGCATCTTGAGATTAGCCTAGAGAGACAAAAGTTTAAAGCCTGGGTGTCTGATTCATCTGCCAAGTATGTTGGTAAAGGCATCCATTTGTTGTGAAACTGTTGATTGCATCGTTTAGCTTGCACATGGAATTTCTTCATCTATGCACACGCTTATCAGCTTTGTGTGGACAAAACAGAAGCTTGCACAGTATTTATGGAAAGTTTATCTCTTTCTCTTTTGCCATGATCAAAATGTCAAGATTCAGTCAGCTTTGAACATGCACACTCTGTTCTAGTGTTAGAGAACATAGTGGGGTACGTAGTCATCAGCTCCATCAGGTTGGTTTGGTTTTTGTAGGCTTCTGTGCAGTGTAGATCTTAAGTTTCTTTCAATGCATCTGTTAAACATGTAAAAGTCAAGTATGTTGGCATGTTTTCTACACTGGGCTAGTTCGGTATCCAAGATTAAATGCATAACGAAAAGATGAATCTTGTCTCCTGCTAGGAGGTAAAACACTGTTGGCCACAAATATCCTTGGTTTGTCTTTGCTGAAGGTGGCAAGATTATGGCTGAGAAGAGATTTGTCCCACTGTTGAAAGAACTCTGCAAAATCAAAACTCTTTGGATCAGGACCTGAGACTCAGTGCATCTTAGCTGGAGTGACACCAGGGAAAAATGCAATGAACTTAAGCACTAGGTAGACCTTCATATGATGCTTGCATTTTTAAATTATTTTTTTTTTAAATAACATGAAAATATAATTGTGTCCTAAAGCTATTAGCACTGGCCCCTGCTCCCAATATTTGTGTATCAAGTTCTCCAAGCTGTCAGTTTTGACCTGAAGTTTGAAGGAAGCTTGGAAGCTTTCAGAACTCCTTACAGCATGTACTTGTGTTATTTCCATTTGTACCTCCAGGTCTGGAGGCTTCCATCCTAGGGTCACTCTTCTCTGCTTATTCTCCCTGGTGGGAGGGACACCCTATGTCTGCCTCCTCCTTCTCATTTCCCTTCTCCAGCCTTCCCCATCTCCATTGCACCTGGATCAGTAATCATGCTTCCATGAAGAGCTACGTACTCTAGGTATTTATTCTGCTATTTATGTCCCACAGCATCCATCTTCCTATGAAGGCTTGTCTTTGTGTTCCCCACCTTCCACTTCCTTCCTCCCATTATTTGGGACAGTTAAGACATTTGTTAAGGAACAGCATAATATGGTCTATTGGAAAGATGGGATGGAAAGAGGGAGTGATGCTGTTATTTCAGAAAGCATTAATGAATGTTGTCAGCCAAACATTTGACCTAAGAGGGAGTGGTGGAAGCACAAAGCAGATGACGAAGGCTCTTTGTGTTCCCCATTGCTGTTGTGCTCATTTTCCAGATGCACACAGCCAAGGAATAGTCTCTAACATTTTTGATTGAGCAAATGCAGCATTCCCAGGCTGTCGTATGGCAGACAGACAAACCTACAAAGAAATGCCACGAATTTGAGTGTGTGGGTTCACAAGCTCAGTCAGTTATTCACAACTAGAAAAATAAGGTTACATAAATGGTCAAGATTTTTCGAGAGTGACTAATTGTTTTAGATGTCTTATTTTTTGAATGATCCATTAAAAATACCTTAAAAGGGCTTGTGCTTCAGCATACGGGTTCCCATGACCTTCTGAAAATAAAGGGTCCTTATAGATGGCTCATGGTGGACACAAGAAAACCTAGAGGTTATCAAAACCAGTTTTCATCTGAAAGTGTTGGCCATCAAGTTATACATAGGGGCATTGCTTTCTGGTTTATATCTGTCTGTGAATCTTCCTCACATGTTTGTATACACACTCCACAAATAAATGTTAACAGTATGTTTTATAAGTTATGTTGTAGGTGGAAGCACTTTTCTAGGAGCAGACACAGTTGTAATGGTCTGAAAGGTTGGGAAGGGAGGCCTAGGAAGAGTTCATCTGTTAGGTTTTGAATGCGGAGCTGTTTACTAACCACACACTAAGTATTTTAAGAGGGAATGGGGCATTGCAGCATTGCTCTGCGTCGTTGCTGGTGTATGAAGCATGGGAAAAGAACATATAAAAATGTCCTAATAAACTGGAAAAGCTGAGCAGTGGCAGGCCCTAGTAGGCCTTTTTAGGGTCACTATAGAATGTGGGTTGCCTGAGGTAGGCAGGATTTTGATGGGCAGTCACAAACTGGTCCCTTGCAGCACCCTGGGATGAAGCTGGAGAAAAGCAGCTGAAAGGTCACACAATCCATCCAGCTAAACAGTCCTGGTGGGTGGCAGTCTGAAATGATTCCTGAGCTATTAATTAGGAAGATGCTTCTTCCAGGTTCCGGCCGAAGTCATAAGACATGCCAAGGCAAGGAGCCAAAAGATCAAAAGGACACTAAATATTTTTTTTAAGCCATTCTGTGGAGAGAGGGAGGAGAGAGCTGTCCTGGGCCAGTTCACACAGGACGTGCTGACGGGGCTTGGCTTTGGTGTAGATTGTGAAGAAGCAGAGTCTGTCTGGCCCTGCTCTCCTTGGCTTTCATGTAAAGATGACTGTGGGTTTTTTTACCTTGGCTTTATCTTTTGTCTTGGCTTTTCTTGTAAAGAAGCTTGTGTGTTGTGCTAATAGTAGCTTTTTCTCCCAGTGTCAGGATTGCAAAGTATCTTGGTTTGAAAAAGCTGTGAACTACTTGTGTTAACCATTTGTTACAAGCCCTTAAGGAATATTGGAAGTGTTGATTCCAGGCAAAATTCCTAGTTAGGCATAACTAAGCACACCACATTGTAGCTTGAGACTTGCCTTTAATTGCTTGCAAAATACTGAGTTAATCCAAGAACAGACAGTGGTGATGCCTAGTGCTAAAGAAGAGGGGAGAGGATGAACTTTGCTTATATGGAGACAAGCGACAGGTCAGATCCCACGTTTCATGAAACAAATAGTTCATGAATAGCACAACTCAGAGTCTTGTTTCCTACAGGCTTTTCTCTAAGAGACTTCTCCTCTTGCTCCTCTCATTCCCACAGGTCTCCTGTCTGTATCCTCTGATGTATGGTAAGGACATGTGCTGTAGCCTTTCCCACATTGGCTCCATGTGCCAGTTTTCACTCACCTCACACCTACTGTTCTGTCAGACTTGGCTGAAAATGAACAAGGAATTTGACATTTATTGGGGAGAAAGTGATATGAGAAAATGACTGGTTGATGGTGTGGTATCTTAAATCCCTATATCCAAGGGAACTTGTTTGAGCAGGGTAAGTTTGGGGAAATGAAAGCAGCAAGGAATTGAATTTTGCAGAAGGAGCCCGGTAGGAAGGGCACCAAAGCATCTAAACTTGCTTTATGTCCCATGGATTNCAAAATATAAAATAGGACTTGAACATGGAGGTAGAAGATGGTCACTTCTTACAGTGCAAAAGAAAGCCAGAATTTTGCAACTCAGGAAACATGATGGTGGGTCCTGACTGCATAAAATCTTTCTTCTTCTGCCATTCTTTTTCTGGTTGCACAAGGGAAACCCCCTTTTTAGAGGAATGTTTTTGTGGGGTCCAAACTGAGATTCCAGTGGGGAATCTGTTGCATTCTTAAACTTGGAGCAGCTGCCAGTCCCTCCTTAGTGACGTCAGTGACATTATTTTGATAAAAAAGAGCAAGTTCTCACAACTTTGATGGAACTCACAAAGTCATTTAATATGAGAATAACTTTTTCTTTAAATGTCATTTTTTAAAATGTCATCACTTTTTTTTTTTTCCCAAATGTCATTGCAGAAAGGAGAGGTTAGAACAATAGATTTGCAGTACACCACACCTGAATTTTTTGTGCCTGGTTCTGGTTGTATATGCATTTATATACGTATTTAAGAAAATAACCTTTAAAAAAATGTTATTGAAAGGTCCATTATATCCTTTTCAATTTTTCTCTCCTTTAAGTAGGAAATAGAGCAGAAGGCAAACCTACCAATTAGCTCATGACATTTCTGCTGGTGAAAATGCACTTACCTAACATCTGGAAGGAAGTAGAGTGTTTACACTTTTCAAAACCACCTGAAGGCTTTGGGAGTGTGTGTCTTTCTGTAAATCTAATTCAGATAGATGAAATTTGAGCTTCTAAATGACTTTGAGAGTTGGAAAATATCACTGGTTAATTCTTACGACAGTTAATTGATAATAGATTCACCTAATGAAACAAATGGTCTAGGATTGTATTAGCTTTCAGTAAATGTAAATTTTATTCAAATTCAAAGGAGTAAGAAGAGTCTTCTTCCTACAGTAACCAAACATGCTTAACTTTCCCACTGAAATTACTAGAATTGTACATGAAAATGAATCTGATTATGCATCTCATGCAGGATCTATAGAACATCAGAAGTGAAAGGTCACAATATCAAGTCGTTCATTCTTTTCAGTAATTGATAGATGTGGAACTAGTCCTCTTAACATGAAATGAATGACTAAAATGTGATTTACCCTCAGAAATATCCTAAAATTCATGGTTTTGTCAATTTAATACAATCATCCTTTTCTCCACGTCATTAAAACCATCTTTGGTGTGTGATGCAGCCATAATTTTATGCTTTATAGCTTTAAGCAACATGTCTAAGTTCTGGTTCAGTGATTTCTTTCTGGCTATGATGCTTAGCTGGTGATTAATTTCTAAACGAAATATTATATTCTCGTATTGTTGAAGTTTATATAAAAATGAAATTTGTAAGGATTGAAGACAGGTGTACACCCTTTATTGAGCTGAGGGAGAGCACGTTATTCATTTTCCATTCTTCATCCAAATGCAGCCTTATAAGATGGCTGAGTGTGAGAAAGTTATAGCATCACTTTGGAAAATGATAAAATTTGGCACGCTACAGGGATTCTGTAGTTCCTGAGATAGCAAAGAGGAGCAGCCCTTCCTTTTCCACTACTCAGACTCCTGAGGACTGCGCATTTATAACATATTAAAAGAAACAGTTCCCTCCCACAGCAATAACAAATTGCAGAGTGTCTACTAAAGCTTAAAGGACAGCACTCAAAAAAGCAACAAGGAAAAGAAAACACGTTTGGAGTCATTCTGCTTCACAGGTGTGGACTTAAGCACATGGTGCCTGTAGTTTCCAGGCGCATGTACAGTAGCTTGTTATAAAGCTTAAGCTTGATCCTCATTGACAGCTATAAGACTGAAAAATATGTTGGGGCAGGATGTAAATCCGTACAAATATTGGAGATACAGCAATGGGAAAAAAAGAAATCTTCCTACAGCAGCAGTGAGGAGGAAATAAATATTTTGAGCTAAAAGGTTAATGTTGAGGATAAGCTTATTACTTCATGGTGCTGTCACAAGAGGCATTGTCACAAATTAATGCCAACCTGTGATCACTTGGTGAAAGAAGCTATATGGCCTTTGTGGAAACTGCAAATCTACGTCTCAGAATGAGTAAAGATCTGCCAAAGATGGGTTGGATAGTGGTGACAACCCAGTGCAAATCCCACACCAACCGCATGCTTGTGACCTAAGGGAAGATCAACACTTGCAAAGAGACACAAAGCAACCTGAAGAGTGCAGGTGACTCCTGGAAATCTGCATGTTCCTGTAAGCTCCCAATCTTCTTTAATTTGCCTTGAATTGCATTGTGTCCAAAGTGCAGTTATGCAAACTGGGGACCAGTGTGGTGCAGGGATTCTATTGTGACACTTTCTTACCCAACCTAAGACTGTCATAAATTTCTTGGGTTGGATAACGGATTACAAGATCTCTGCCACTGAGATTCATAATGTGTGGCTTGCCCTGCCGTGGATTCCTTGCCTGTGTGTGTTTGGGAAGAAGAAAATCACTCCATGGGAGTTATTTCCACAGCTAAATGCAAATGTTTTGTTGTGCCTTGGGTAGTTTTCCTCTGCCTGGCATGGAGGAGGCAGTATTCTTGGTGCTAGGGAAGATAAGTCATGTTACTGCATGATTTTTTTAGCAGAGTGACCAATGTAGGTGCATCTGAGACCACATTTTGGTATGCTGTGTGCCAACTTGGCTGACAAAGCAGTCCCAGCTCCTTAGAAGCTGAGCCCTCCATGTGAGCTGGGCTGCCCTCTTCCACCATGGGGAAAGGAGAGCCAGTCAGGACACAGACCAGATCACAGGGCCACCTCTCCCACTTATTCATAGCTGAGTTTTGCACTGTACTCTCCTAGATAAAAAATGAGAAAGAAAACCTTAATTTAAGGGGTAAAAAAAAAAATTATATCCTTGGCACCACTTCTGTCTTTTCCTCTGAACTGTAGTTTCTCATATGCCTTCATATCCAACATCTGTTTGCTGGATCTGATTATGAATACGCACTGGATGCCTCATTATGGGCAGATTGTAATCTCTCTGTACGTAAATTAATCTTTTTACCACTCTGGCTTTGCTGTCAGCTTGTTATGGTGGTGGCCTTTGAGACTTTATTGTGCTTTCTGTGATGAAAGAGAGAAAGTTTTGCATTAGAGATTATAACATCCAGAGCCAGGGGAAGGGACAGACTGTGCTGTTTCAAAGTCTTCCAGGAGAGAGGACCAGAAGAGCAGGTGAACCAGAGCCTCGTCTATCCCAGAACCTGGTGGCAGTGAGCGGTGTGTGTTTCGAAGAGAAGATAAGGAGAGTGCAGTGTTCTCATTACATCCCTCTGGCTTCTGGCAGATTTTAGGAATGAGCTGAAGAATGTTCCCGAACCATTGTGTTTAATAGCTAATGACTTTCGGTTAAAGAAATCTGATCCTCCCTTCGGTCAGTAATATGTCCTGAATAATGTCTTCAGATCCCTGCCAGCCATGTTTTCCATGAATCTTTGAAGGTCTGTGGAAATTTGTCGGGCTCATTTTTCAGTTTCTTGTTATTGAGATCAGCAGAGCTGCTCCAGCTGAGGCCATCTAAGGATCTGACCTTTGGATTCATGTCTGCACTAGTGTGCTTGCTGCTGCTGCTATGCTGGCATTTCACCACTGTCCTCGCTGCAAGTCCTTGAGTAACATGATGATCTGGTAAAGAGCCTGACTAGGAAATTCAAAGAAGCAGGAAGGGAAAGCTGTTTCTTCTTTCTACGTGGCCTTTGGGATTGAAAAGGCTGTTCATTAGTTGTTAGGTATGTATTCCTCTATCTATATATTTGAGGAATAATTTTCCAAAATTTTTACGGTCTCATAAATGCGATGAGTTTCATCTTTTAAAAACATGGCCCTGGTACATGATAGGAAAAAAGAGCTTTTGTTCTGAAAGAGTCTTCTCAGTCATAAACCATGCATTTAGCTACTGAACTTGCCCACATTTTGTTACTGTTTTCCCTCCAAGTATACAATACAGTGTCAGATTAGACATTCTACAGTGTATTGCAAGTCTTCCTTTTAGTTTCACATAAACAAAACTGATAAATATTGTCAATCAGAGTTACTATTTTTTAACTGCATATGGTGAAGTTGTGGTCATGAGCCGTGTAAGCCCAGGCAGCTTTTGTAGCTCCCTTTGCTGACACTAAAGGTTTTGTAATTTTCTTTTTAATTTCTTTGAACTATAAATAGAAGAAACGTACTGCAATGCTTTATTCCCGATGACAGAATATACAACAGTCCATATGCCTGAGTTTTGGCTCAGTATCGGCCAGATAGATGTTTGTAGTTTTTTCATGAGCTATTGATGATTCAAGGGTTAGATAAATTTACTGTAGTGGGAGGTATTGGCAGAAGTAATACTTGTATAAACATGATCCTTTTAGTTATAAAATAAAAACTGCCACTAAATCACTTCGTTCCCAGTTGCACACATCCAGAAGTTCTTTCTCATTCCCTGGGACAAGGTTTGGTAAGTCCCTTCTGGTCAGGAGTTACTTTCAGGGGATGATTTAAACTGTAGATAATTCTGTTGTATCCTGCTAGGAAATGGGTTAGCAAACCAAGTTAAACACGGTGCATTTGCATCCTGGTTCTGTGTGTCAAGGAGTGTAACCCAGATGCATTTTGAGGACCTTTCATACGTTAAGGTGGTAAATAGACCACTTGTTAGTGGCTATGTTGTATATGTCTATGTGCATCAATGCAGAGGTGATAAACTGATATGTAATAGTTGTCTGTGATTGACACTTAAGACTGATGATCCATTTCCAGATGCAGTTTCCTGCACGGGAATTTTTATGCGCTACAATACAAAGATCTTAACTGTCATATTTTTCAGTTGCTCATTTTTAATCCAGTTGATCGCCGATTTGGAAACTTCCTTCTATGAATTGTGCCTAACTGCATTACCATAGCATCACATTTTTATGGCAGGGACAGAATTATTGTTTTTATGCAGCATTTTTTTATGCAGCATTGTTAGTGACCCCCAAATTCAGATCCAACTTGAACATGAAATGCCTTCATATTATAATATAACCATGCCTTTTGCTAGCTGGAAATGAACTTGTAGGTCACTTGTTGGATTTTCTAACGCACAGTGCTTGACTTGAACCTTCTTTCATGTCATACCATGAAACCTTTGTAGGCCCACGTGGTAAGGACTCCTCATAAAAGAGGAATGTTCAGTTGGCCATTTACATCAGTTTTAAGTGTGTGCTGGTTGGACAAAAGTAATAACTTGAGAGTCTGGGTTATGGGATCTTTTGGATATATTGGTGTACTCACAATTTGTAAATACCAAGCTTTTAACATGATTTGTTTTCTCTGCCTTTTAAAAACAAGGACACTAAGGGATGCAAGATTTCAGGTTGGGGTTTTTTGTTGTTTTTTTCTCTCCAAATTTTGCTGTCCAAAATATCAAGTGAGCCAATTATTTGGAGCTCTGACAGAACTCAGTCAAAGCTTATTACCTCTTAAAAGCAGTCTGTACTTACTTGAGCTCCTAAACACAGCTAGAAGCAAGATTTTAAGAGCTATTTAAAAACATATGCACCTAAATATTACTTTCTGTTATTCTAGGTGTCTGCAAAGAATGCGCAGTTCATGTTTGTGTGGGTACTTGCATATATACCTATGTATCTATATGTATACCCATATACTATCTGAAACCTAACATGAAGTCCCGTACAAAATATGAGAAAATAGGGTTGCTTTGATTGAATTCAGGCTACATTTTTATGGTTTACTGCTGGGAAGGCAATACCATTAGTGTTGTCCTGGGAACATACTTGCTACTTTCTTCAAGAGGCCTTATCAAATGATTTAATAGATCTGGAGGTCCAATAGTCACAGGACGACACATCAGAAAATTTCAGCATTGAGGTTGTGGTTCTTTTGGGTGCTGGCTGCTGTCCTCCAAAGCAGTGATCCCAAAGAGTCAGCAGGAATTACTTGGCATTTCACAGCATGGGTGTTCTGATCCTGTTGGGTAGGTGATTATACTTAGGGAAAAGTTTGAGTTGAAAGGCGTTGTTTTACTGGATTGACTTCAAGAAGTATGATACAATTACGCACACAAGCTTCCTCTGTGTGACTCAGGAGTGTGGTTTTTCTAACTATGAAATGTGGTGTTATCTACAGCCCAGGAAGGTTTTGTTTGACAGCTCTGGTAATCCCTTATGAACATCACCAGATTACAATTTTGATTTTGCTCTTTAGGCTTTTTCTCCCACATCTGGCTGCACATTCATATATACAGTATATGTATACACAGTCAAAACTGTTCAGCTTTAGTGCCCTGCCTTACAAAAGATGACTTCAGGGAGAAACTGTAAGCAAAGATTATTTGAAGAAGCAGTGGATGGCACTGTTGGATTATAATTATAAGGCAATAAAGCATGCAAATGATAAATAACAATATTTTTTGAAAAATACATAAGCTACATCACAGTCCTCAAAAGGTATGAATTGAAGTTAAGCTTCAGTGGAACGTGACGTTCAGATAGGCACTGTTGCTCTATGATACATTTTAAGAACTATTGGGGTCAGCTGAAAAAAGGCCATGCCAGTTTGGGTTCCAACGTTTTGTGGGGTCTCCCTTGTCCTGGAACTGCTGATTACAAAGGATGGGTTTTTTGCATTGAGAGGTCTAGCTGCCAAGAGGGAAGAAGGACTGGTGGCAGCATGGAGCTGTGCTAGGATGCTGGAGGAGGGCTACAGCTTCAGCTTCTTCAGGAGGACTTGTTTTTGCTGTCAGGACTTGAGAGGACTTGGAGGGCATCAGCAGCCTCCAGACAACATTTTGTATGAAACCAGGGGCATGTTCCTGTGTGATACAAAGACCTGTGCACACCTTGAATCACACTCATCTTGACCTATGCTAAGAAAAGCATAAATTTTGACAGAATTTTGGGTTCCTTGTGTGTATGGAGGTGAATTTTACCCTGCCTTAATGTTCCTCCTTTGGGATACTTGTTCTCAGCTTTCCTTAGTATGGGCTGTTAAGGGACATTTGTTACATGACTTTTCCCCTGTGTTGTAAACATTTCTTTCCTTTCTCACCACACTGCTTCCATGCATAGACTTGTAGGGTTGCAGATTACAAGGAACAAACATTTTCAAGTGCTTGTTCCACTGCAACCATCAAAGTCATTCCCATTATTTATTAGTGACCACAACCAAATTAAAAAACAGCAACAGGAAAAAACAGGCACACTTGTGTTAAAGCACAGTTTGGGGAAAAAGCTCCAATTCTTTCTTTGCAGTCAGGCAGATGTTATGGGATTTTCTTCCAGGTCTTTCACAGTAGCGAGCTCCTCCCTCACAGCTTGTGCTTGGTTGTGCTTCTACACAATATATTGTGTCAGTCTCCAGACGCTGACTGTTCTCCTCTACTTTATCCTTTGTGTTTTTCTGGCAGTGAAAATGCTCACTCTGCTTTCTTGGCATTTGCCAGAGGTTGCAGAAGGGTGCACGTGGTCTAGGAGGGCAGGGAGATACATGTAGGGGTGTTTTCCCTCTTCTGAGGAGTACCAGGCCACAGTAGTCGGGCTCTGCATTTTTGAAGATGACAAAGCAAGCTGAGATAATCACAGAATGTCAGGGATTGGAAGGGACCTCAAAAGATCATCTAGTCCAATCCCCCTGCCAGAGCAGGAACACCTAGATGAGGTTACACAGGAAGGCGTCCAGGAAAATGTTTAACATGAAGTGTGTAGGGTTCAAACCTGAAATGTTTCTATGCCAGAGTCAGGCTGTCCCACTCATTGCATTTTGAAAGGGGGAAGATAGCTCCTCGTGCCACCCAAAAAGGGAAAGACATTAAAAGAGGTTTAAAATTAAATAAAATATGGTAGTTTGGAGGAAAATACCTGCTGAAGCAGGCCTGATGAGAAGCAGCTGCTTTCAGCTAAGAGCTCGAGGAAGGGAAGAAGGTCAGAGGTCCTGAAGAAATGGAGAAAAGTGGGGAGGAGGAAGCAAAGGAGAGCAGGGGCTGAAACGATGAGGTGGAGGGTGTGGGAGCACTGGTTACACCTTCCAGTTAGCTCCTGTCCTTACCACAGCCACAGTGCATCATCCTGGCATTGCTGAGATGGGAACCCATGCTGTACACGGCATGGGGGAAGGGGGGAGAATAAAACCAGATGTCACATGGGAGGGGGGGAGGAGGAGGTTTGTTAGAAATACAAAATACTGTTTGTTTTTTAAAATAAAAATTAGTAGGAAGTGTGATGAAGGAAGCTGAGTGTAGGCGGGAAGGAGAGCAGAAGGAAGAGAAAAGGAAAGGAAGGGGGGAGGAGAGATCTGAGGAGAGGTGAAGGGGGGATCAGGGCAATGCTCTCCCCTTTAACTCAGCATACCATTTGAAATGGCTATATATAGTTAAGAAACGCTAACATATGGCACTCATATAGCATATGGCACTCAAAATAGTTAAGAAATACACTTGTCTTGCAGCCAAATGCTGCCTTCAGTTGCATGGGTGTAAGTGAGGATAGGATTTATTTTATACAAGAATGTTTCTCAGATTGCTCTGCCTGTTAAAGTGATGGGAGGGAGCTCCCCTTCTATTTTATCTTGAACCCTCTTTCTTCTGTGTGCAGAAACTGAATCCCCAGAGCAGAGCAGGATATGTATATCCAAAAGATTCCCCCCACTCTCCCACTATCTGTTCATAAAGGCTCTTCTGAGGGTTCACAGAAGTCAAGGGAGAGACTTAGTCATTTCAACAGCCATTTAGTAGGCTCACAATGTCCACAAAGTTGGGACAGTTTTATGGGTTTTATTTTCATTTTCTTAATCGAACTTTGTCAAAACACTTTTCTCCATTTAGAGATTACAGAACGTGCACCAAAGCCCTACTGTCAAAGAAGATTTTGCTACTTACCTTGGAAAGTGTATGGATTTGTGAATTAAGCAAGAGTGGAAAATCCTGATTGCTGTTTCTCGTTCTGTCCCTGGTTGGCCTTAGTAATCACTTGCATCTGCAGAACAGTTCTTAGACTTCCTGTTGCTTGGTTGCATTTAAAATCAGAGGTGCCATTTGAAATGAGAGACACAGTATGAAGGATGTTGCCTACATATGTGGAAAGGAGTAGAGTCTGTTCCTTAAAAGGCTGTAACATAAACAGGCAAGAGACAATGAGGGGTTAACAGGACAATCATCATCCCAGGTGAAAAACTGATTTTTACTGCATGAAGAAAACATTTCAGTACTTTTCTACTTAAAGAATTCCCTCCACTGGAGCCAGAATAATATTTACAAAAAACATGCAACCCTTTCCACCTGTCGGTGGTGAATGAGAGAATGAGAAAACGTATTTATTCTGCCCACAGAAGGGGGTTGTTTTTCCTGCTGTTGTTGTTATCTAATGATGGGACCCTGAGAGTCCTCTGCTACTGCTCTCCTGTTCAACAGTATGGTCAGAATATGAATTATAGCTTCACATGCGAGGTCTCCTGATCCCGGGTCCTGACCTGTGTGGTTTTGGACCACAGTGGCTTCAGTCAAGCTGATTAACTTTGCTTTTCTCACTTAGACATGGCAATGGACATCTTTTACCAGATTCTCAGTCCTGACAGCTGCTGTTTTACAGGGGTTAGCTGAGGCTATCCTTCAAAACGTGCTCATTACGTAAGGGGTTAGTTAAGGCTATCCTTCAAAACATGCTCATTACTTCCATCCCTCAATAAAAAGAATACTTTAAGTGGGCTTAAAGGTGAAGGAAAAACGCAAGTGTGAATTAGATATTATTCTGAGTCATGCCAATTCCATGCTTGGCACAGACGATGAATTCGTGTACTAATAATTGCGGAGGGACAGTGATGATACACAGTAGATTAGGAATAAGTTGCAGGAAGGAAACTTGCTTTGCTCAGCCTAAATTTCTGTAGGACTCTCCAGATTCAGGTCTCAAGTAGTAGTACCTTTGCCACCTCTACAATAAATAGAGAGTACATATCCTACTCCTTCACCGAGCCAGTGGAGTTCTTAAAGTGCTATTCAGTGTGCTGTGGAATTTGGTTTACAAGCTCAGGTTTATGCAATGTTTTGCACTGTTTTGTGGCATAAAACCTAGCTCCTGTCCTTTCAAAGCAGCTGGGCACATGAAATACAGTTTCAATAATGATAGAGGTGTCAGGAAAATAATGTCTCCTTTCTAATGCATCTTCCTGCGATGCATATTCCAGGAGAAAAAGTTGAGGGTCTTTTTTCTTGTTTCACAGTCAGTCCTGATTGTAAACACTTGAAATTATATTCTTCATTCCCTTGTTATATTAGGTTTAAAGACATCGTAAACAAGCAACCATGTGTATTATACATCCTATCAGTAAATATTAGATTTGGTGAGAAGAATGAAGAAATGCTATGGTAAATCCATAACTAAAAACATATATAGTTTGAACTCATAAACCAGAACAATTTGCTTAGTGCAAGCCATCCCTTCAGATCTGTAAATTGCATGCAACAACCTGAAACATGAGCACACCATGTATTATCTCCCTCAGCTCTGCCATATCTTGAGAGAGTTCTGAATTTTATTGAAGTTTTCTATCCTTTCGGAGCATGTGAACCTCTTGGCTCACTAGGGCAGCAGTGTCTCATACAGCCCAATTAGAGTTAAATCACCATCACTCCCTATCATTCTACTCCTGAACTTTTATTGCTTCCTCCGCCTGCACATCCTTCATTACCTTTGTAGTTTTCGTGGAGATTTTCAGAGTGTGAGCCTACAGACCACGAGATGACCTGAAAAGCCATGCCAAAGTGCTTAGTGATGTGTACCTTAGTCATCTGCCTAACTTAAAGTTACACTTATGCCAGTTGTTTGCAGATACCCTAGGATGCTCTTTTGCTTACTATAATTTCTCCTTTAGAGCTCTTAGTCACTGCTTAGTCAGACCACCCCCAAGGGAAAAACTCTCCCCCAGACTTCTCATCTCTCTTTTTTTTTTTTTTTTTTTAATGTAACCTCCAGTGTAAGCAGATTTCGTGAATGCACCTTGCAGCTTTGCATTAGTCAGAATGCTCTAATAAATCACGTCATCTTCCCTGCTCTCCCCAGCCTTGGAAGAAGTAGAACAGGTTTCAGCAGCTATTTCCAGTGTCAGCTTCTAGACAGTGAAAATGAACATTATTGAATTCTCCTGATATGGAATGAGAAATCAACCTCTTTTCTTTTGTGCATGAAGAGTCCTTAGAGAAAGCAGATGAAAATGAATCTGTAATTAACAACTGATTGCTTCTGTTTGACATTGAGAACCTAGTTCTAAAGCAATTACTTCCAACAATACTAACATGCTTTCACTTCAAGCCATATAGCTCATCAAGCTAGTGACATCTCTCCCCTGGATCCACAGGCTGATCTTTTTGCTGCAGGTCTGAGCTTAGAGCTCAGGCTTTATGATGGCTGGTGCCCCACTTGCCTCTCCCTGCGGCACAGCCACACATTGATGGATCTGCCAGCAGATAATCACTATCTTCTCCCCTGGCTGTGCTGGGGACACCACCACTGCCTGTCTCCAGTTACAATCCTCCTTCTCTGAGCCTGTTATATCAATTGCACTAAAGAAACAGGGAATAAAAGTGTCTCTTCCAGACCCTTAAACCTACAGCGACAGGGAGATTTTTCCTTTCAAGAAGAGGACAGAATCTGAATAGCCTCTCCCATGAATACCTCACAGTCTTTAGGTAACACTTTCTAAAATTAAATTCATCCGTGTTATGTCTATTCCTTTCCTATGTTTTCCTGATTGCACGATGTGATCCTTCCAGTGGAGACAACTGGTTTATATTCCCTTGTGAGCAAAGTGGAAACTTGTTAATGAAAATGTCATCACAGCAAATGCTTCTAATTCTCTCATAACCACAGGCAGCAGTATGTATAACACTCACTTGCCAGCCCCCTGGATGCCTGTCCCTTGCAGCTACTGCTTCCTCTGGGGCAACTGTGTGGCTTGCTCTCTACAGATGCTAGCAGAAGTTTTGGCTTTTCAAGGAAGTATATTAATTTCGCTGGCTAAATTTTGCCAAGTGGTACCCAGTCAAAGCCTTGGAAGCTCCTGCTACCTGGGAGTATCTCCTTGCGTTTCCACAGATGCTATAAGAAATAAAATAGCCCAAGCAATGTGCTCTCTGTCTGTATCCTATTAAAACGATGTTATTATTTAGATGTGTTCTTTCCCTTAAGCACTTGGGTCCACTAGCATACTTACAAATATCTGTATGGCTCAACTCTGGGCCTGAAACCCTGTTCATCCAAACTTACAAGCACACACTTCAAGAAGAAGCCATGCTTAACTCGGTCCCTAGACCACAGGAGATGGATTAACGCATAAGAGGCAGGCAACAAAGCTGTCACAAGAATAGGATAAATGCACAGTTTCATAGCATGCATAGATGTAACACCTACCTGGGTTTGTGTGCGTGCTTCTGTATTTGTAAGCCACTTAGTTACTCTTAAGGGAGAAGCCTGTTGGCCAGAAGACAATGCTTTGATGGGCCTGGGAACAGAAAGAGGGTAGAAAGGTTTGAGAGGGCCGTTTACCCAAAAAAACCAAACAGAGCCCCAAGCTGGTAGTGGAAATACTGTACCCATAATTTTGTGCTCAGTAGGTTGTTGGGCGGTATAGCTACCAGATTTGCACCTCATCATTTAAGTATTCTGCTGTTCAAGTCTTTTTCCCAAGGCATGTATCCTGTATTTACCACCAGATTAACCCCAGCCTCCTGGTATGATATGCTGGCTCTCCTCTGGCAAACACAGTTTGAGTTGCCTTTTTCAATAGTTCACACCTCATTTTATACCCTCAGATAAATTGGTACCTTTTCAGTGCAGCTACTATTTTTAGTAGAAAATGTTTTGCCTTGTGGAGCCAAGGAGATGTGAAGCAACAGTATTTACTGAAAAATCCATCTGTCCTTTTTTTCTTTCCTGAATTTTAGGAATTTTTTTTCATGTGCCTTAATATGAACTTCCTGCACATATACACACCTCTCTCACTGTTCTCCTGATAACTTGTATATTCAGTGTCTTAGGAGACCTGTTATGGTACAGGACAGCATCAATTCTGTGAAGGTGAACAGATGAGGCCTTCAACATGGTTAGAGAAACTTGGGAAACCACCTTCAGTGGGTTGACCAAAGCAACCTGTGTATTGCATAGGAGGCAGTAGCCTTACAACAGTAGCTACACAGGATTACAGTTAAATAATTTATTTTTTTTTTCAGGTGGTTGTTTAGCAGCAGCAGCCCAGTTTAGCACTCTGCACTGTCTCTAGCATTCTCTAAGGGTATCAACTTAAAAAGGGTTGTTCCAAAGCAAAAATGATGCAATATCCTTAAGTCATGGATAGTGCTTCAGTAGTTGAAGCATTACTAAAAGTGCTGGAAGTACTTTTAATCATTGTGCTGAAGATACTCAGTGGCTGAAAAGGTGGAGTTTTTGAGACTGCTTTTATTGCATCAGGTCTAGCTGTTTTGGAAGGAGTTTGGATAACCCGAGGTTATATATTGCTATTGATGCTAACAGGATTGGGGACACTAAAACCTGTATTTACAGATTTTTTTGTGCCTTTCTGACTGGATTGAGATCCAAGATAAATGTGTATAGTGACAGTATGTGGCAGATAGAAAAACAAAGCTCTAGATGGAGTATATGCTACTAACAATTACTATGTGCTTTACCAAGTGCAACCTGAGCACAACAATAACAGGAAAATTAGTTAGATTAAACAAATAGGAAAAACATATATAGGAGAAATTGCTCTAAATATTTTAAGGGTCTCAAGCTTCCCACATCTCAGCCAAGCTGCTTGTTCTCAGATCCAGAGAGAGAGATATTGTTTAGTTTCAGAAGATATAATGTGTTTAATATGTACATTTCCCCTGCTTCTCCTCTGGACTATCTGATCATCTTCCAGGCAATAGCAGATTTATCTTGGCAATCACTAAGAAATTTTTGTAAACCCCTTTTTACTGCTTATCATCAGGGATGCTTAAATCCTCATAGCTGCCATGGTTTTAACTGTACTTCTGAGTGCTATGAGCTAAAGCCACCAAGGGAGCTCCAAGTTTTAGACATCCTGGTACTATTGCCTCAACCTGGAGTTAGGTGTCAAGGTCATATGTGCTGCGAGGGGGAAGAACCTTCAAAGTGGAATTCACAATGACTAGCTTCAGTGGTACAGCAGTAAATAAAAAAGGAACAAATTTATGAGTGTGGTGACTAGAAGTGGTCTCATACTCATGTGCCTGTATGAGGGGAGTTGGTAAACTCTGTGTGTGTTTGTTCCTAGCTACAAATGGAGCTGGAAGCTAACAGGCTGGGAATAGTATGGATTAAGCATGCTTCCCTCTTCAGTCTTAGGGGCTTTGATTCTTGTCTGTAAGAAGGTACCTCCTTTGACTTTGGAGGCATCTGAAGATATTTTGGTGTTGGGTACTGATAAAAACCAGACTACAGCCTCTTATGAGTGGATCTAGTCTCCATTCCTTTATCAAGGTGAAAAGCAAATTAACTTTGCTTTACCCCATACCAGTTTCCTAGTAGTTTCTGGTGAACAAAAGATAGTATTAGTAAAAAGAGTATTTTAAGAAATAATGGAGTAGTCCAAGACAGGAGTCAGGTTTTCAAGCCAAGTATCTACATCAGTTGAAGAAATTAAGCAACTGCTCCCAATGCTTTAACATTTACCATTGAATAATATGCTGGTACCTTTAGCTGGCCACGGCTCAACCTCTTCCCAACAGTGAGGTCCCCAAAGTGACCAAAGGACTTTTAAACAAAATTTAAAAAAATCAAAACAAACAACCCCAAATTTCATTAAAACAAAAGCCAAGAACTTTTTTAGTTATGAAGAGCTCAAAGTAATGATATCAGACAGAGCAGAAACTTTAAAATTTTATATTCCCCACCCTACACCACATCTGACCAGGTTGGTTGTTGCTTCCAGTCAATTTGGTGATTTTCTAGTAGCAGCAAGTGGTAGCTGGTCACAAGGAGATGCTTCTTCACATCTTGACCCTTGCCTATCTATTCTGTCTTAAAGACTCCCATGTCACTTGAGACCTTGCTTGCTACTGCACCTTTCAGGCTCAGTAGCTGTCAAGGTAGATCTTTACACTCCTCTTTCCTAAGACACACAAATTAGCTGTGACAGCTCTTTGTATTTGTTGGCTTTTCTTTCACCATGTGGGCTGTAGTGGAGTCCACCCTGACCCAACTCTCTCCATCCATTAAATAGGAAGTTCAAGCAACTGAGAGCTGCAGTTTGGATTGTGAACTGCAGCTGTGCTCAGCCCAGGCCTGTGCAATTAGAACTGGGGGACTAACCTACAGCAGACCCAGAACATGACATTATTTGTTTTATAAGACCAAGAGAGGAGATTTTCCACAGATGGTCTGCCCTCCATTTTGAATTCAGCTCAGAAACAATCATTATTTTTAGTGGAGAAGGTTACAAGAAGCAGGTGTGCTTTGAAACCAACTGCATGAAGGAAATACAAGTATCAAAATGTAAGAAAAGTTGCAAACGTTTTACTAAGCCTGCTTTTCTGCCAGTCAAAGAAAAAGAGGCTGAAGGGAGATAGGAGAGAAAAGACTAAGAGGAACTTCAGATTTTTCTCAGATGTGGGGGTATTAAGATGTTGTCTGTCTTGATTCTTACACCACTCGTGCCTCTAATTTTGGAAGAGAACGGACTCTTGATTTAGAGTAGCTCCTTGGAAGAAAAATGTTTAGGTTCTTCTAAAAAGTATGGTATTTTATAGACCATGTTTGGCTTAGCTGAAAAATACTAGACCTTTCCCTTGAGAAGAAACAAACGTTTTCTGTCTAATTCAATAATGCTCACTGCCTTTTCTTTCCCTTTTTCTGGGAACAGAGTTGAAGCAAGGATGTGTGTGTGGAAGCAGGAGAGGAGAAAGGGTTCCTGTTTCAAAGGTAAAGGAAATTGTCTTTGGGGTGTGAAGTACAACACAGAGTAAAATCCCACAGATAATAATCACATTTGGTTGTTAATATCACACTTTTTTTACACCGACATCTCAGGAACTATTGCCCTCCACACGGGCCAGTATGAAGACAAGTGTGTGTTGGGTTAGAGCTTTGGTAGTGCACACATGAAATGCAAGTGAAGGCCCTGGGTTTTCTGTGCTGGTTCTTTCCCAGTGTACTTAAACCACCCGGCCACGGCAAATAAATAGGCAGTTAGAGCGTGGGTGTGTAGTTGGCAGCCTAAGGAAGGATTTTAATGAGAAAGAGTGCCCACTCCTCCTCCTCTTCCTCCCATTTCCCCCCTTTTTAGAATGAAATTGCAAGCACCTTCATTAGGGGACAGCTGGGAAAAGCAGTTTCTTCATTTATTGGAGTCTTTGCTACTTCTCCAATGTTTTCTGTTATCACACGCTCAAGCTGTACCCTGGATGGGTTCCTTGTGGCACAGGAGTCTCCTCCAGCCATGCTGCTCCTGGGACAAGGCGCCCGAGTCCCTCACCTTTCTGCCCTCAGCCAAACCCTATCTCCCCTCTAGATTACAACGCTCCTTTTAAACTCACAATTACATTCCTTCTTTCCCCCTTCTCTCCCCATGGAAACATATTCCATAGCTTGGAAAAATCTGCTTGAATTGGCCCCCCAGGATTTTCTCTCTCCTGTTTCAAGCCAGCATGCTGCAGGAGCTCTGGCCCCACCAAGCATTCCCTTGTGGCAGTAAATGGTACTTTACTCAGGAGCTCAGGAAGCTTTCTTTTCCCTGCGTAGCTGAGAGTGTTATTGATAAGACTCAGTTCTCTGTTGTCTAAGGACCATCTGTTACTGGAAGAAGCAAATACTTTGCATTTTTGGTGATAATTTCTTCTGTGAGAAAAGGCAACTGCTGAAATGAATTGATGGCTCAGTACTGGAAAAGTGACTTTAATGATAAACTCTGTCACCGCATTTGGTATTAAATGGCATTAAATGCCATTACAGTGAGAGTCACAGTGACAAGGTCCAGGGCTGAGTAGGCAGGGATCACTTTTTTTAATTGGTGAGTTTTCTCTAGTAGCAAAAGGTCATTTGAGAACATGCATTTAATGGATTAGAGAAGCCTCTTAGACATCAGCCCTGGGTCTCATAACATTCTTGAGGTGGGTGCCAAAATGATGCCAGTTGACACACTGCTGTGGTTTCTTTCTTTGTTTTTCCATCCCACACTGAGGGGTATATAGGTCAGCACTGAAACATGTCTGTGAGGTCCTGTTAGAAAACTTGTACTACCTGTTCCTGCTTTGAACGGGTTTTGGACTCACCTAAGAACTGTGCTTTTCATACAAGTGCTGAATTTACCGTGAACTGTCAAATGAAGACAGGAAAGACTGGTACAGAGTTTAGTAAATATTTAACTCCAAAGGCAGCTCTTCTTTTCCTACAGGTGGTTGTGCAGGGTTTAGGCTTGCCATCAGTTCCAGTCATTGATGGCAAAATCTCACCCCACAGCCCAGCACAGAGGGAGGGGCTGTATTGAGGGAGGAACTGGCACGTTAAGCAAGTGTAGCAAGCAAAGATGACTTGTCCAAGTGAATTTGTCTTTGAACCAGGAGAGGAACTGAGGCTCCCAGTCTCTTTAAGAGCTGTATTTGCTAAGCCAGCAATTCCCAAATGTGGCCACCAGGGACTTTGTGTGCAACCACCGTGTAAAAACTCACTTTTTATTACTCTGTTGTGTGTCTGGCAACTGTGACCACTGTGAATTTGCTGTGGCTACATGTGCGACCACAGCACAAATTAATCTGAGAGCTCTGGAGTCAAGGGTTGTTTTTCTACTGCTCTCCTTTGGAACCGATGTGGGCTATCATGTGCTAAAGTGATTGTAGGTATTTTAAAACACTACTGCTAAACAGTGATCTTGGAAAGTTCAAAAATATATTGAGTTGCTTCTAATCAGACTATATTGTAGCCTGATCTATTGCCACATTTATGATTATGCTTTGAAACTGCCTGCAATAACAGGTGGTTAGAGCTGATATTGTAGAGAATCATTTTTAGCTGTTGTTCCTAAAGCTTTCTGTTTAGGTCTCTGGCAGCAAAGGTTTTCTGCGAGTAAATGGAGCATTTATACATGCTTGTAGGTTATAGGCTTGAATTTCCATGGCTAGTCCAAAGGAAAATACCAACAGCTGAGCTGTAAGTACTGGAAATATGACATTTATAATAGGCATATTGATGCAGTCTTAGCTGTGGTAAGCAGCAGGGTAGGAGCTGTATTAGCACAGTCTACAGGAATAGAGCCAATGAGAATTAAACTTTCCTGTTTGCTAATCTTCCAATAAGTGAATTCCTGAAGATTCTATCTTCTGACTTATCTTTAATGCTTTAACAGAGGTTCTTTGTGGCAGTGCTGGAAGATAAAACACAGAGGCACATTCAACATGAAAGGTTCTTTTATTGCTGTAATCTCTTTTAAAAGTTAGGGTTTGTGGTAGATTGGGTATTCTGGTGAAGGTGAAGCTTAGAGTACCTGCTAGTTCCCTGAAGGTCCTACAAGCAAAGGGTATTTAAGCCTTCCGTTACCATGAACATCTTTTCCTATCTGGTGGCTTAGCTCATTTTGGATTTTAACACTTTAATGAAAACTGTAATTATTATATAGCATCATGCCACATTAACCCCATATCATTTTGACAGGAGCCATGCCCTTTCCAAGATGATATATGAAACCATGCCACAGGTAACCAATAAAATAAGATAGTGTTTTTCCTTAATCCCACTTGGAGGGAGGCCAAGAAGATAATGCTTCTTGGAGTGGTGAAGAAGAGATGCTAGCTGAGTGCATGCACACACATACAAGTATTATTATTGAATTTTATTTTTTTTAATCAAATATAACTTTTGCTTGCTCGGATTTAAAATCTCTTACTTGTGTTTCCCAATTAGAGAAGGCTTCCACAGGATGACAGCTTACCATGTATCCAGTGTGTAACTGTGGTGAGATAATTCAAGGTTGTTTACTCCTAAGTGAAAGAAGAATAAGCTATAACACTTTTATAATGTGTTGATAGCATTCACGGGGGTGGTTACTAAGGAGCAGCTGACTTGAGATAATTTGTTCTTGTGTCCATAATCCCTATTATGATAATGCTGGGAAAAGCATAGTGCCAGTCTCCTCAGTATTTGACAGAGAACATATGCTACACTGTCTTTTTCCTAAACGAATCCTGAGAACTAGTACAACTATCTTAGCTTTGGCACCATTTGGATCTGAGTAACTAAAGAAATAATATTAAAGCAGCCTCTCCTGCCCTTACTTGGCCCCATGCACAGTATGAATATACACATTAACATAGGCTCTAACTATGTGATTGTATGCTGCTTGTTTTCTCCTATATCCTAGAATCGTAGAATGTTTTGGGTTAGAAAGGACCTTCCAAGGTCTTGTTCAGTGCAAGTGGTTAGCTTGGGAAACTATATGCCACTGGAAACAAGATAGAAGGAAGTGTGTAGTATTTAAGGCTGTGCAAAGGGCATTCCATTCAGTATCTTTGTATAGAGCTAGTATAGAAATCACAGTTATGATTTAACAGAAACCATTTTTGCCTGTGGAACGACTGACCTAAATGAAAGAGCGGTGCTGAACCTGCAAGTCACTATCACTTTACAGCAAGACATTTTGACCTGGTAGCACTTTGCTACATGCTAAATGTAGTAGTGTGCTGGTAGCATGGCTTGTACTGGTGTAAGAGATCTATGGGGAATCTGGCACTGGTGCTTCTGGACCTGCTTCTTCCAGTAGGCTTGCAAAAGGTCTTCTCCATGCACACATGCCGTATAGGTCTAAACAAGGGGGACCAGCCATGCCAGAATAATGCCATTGATATGTTTCTGCTTGGAGATCCCTGCTAGCAGGCCTTGGAGAAGAGCAAGGGGTTTGGCCGTTATAAATTTTGATCACAAGCATGGTTACATTTTTTTTAGAGGTCCTTCTAATTTGTACAGGATGCTTGGCAAACGATAGAGCTCTCTTACGTAATTTGGACTGAGAGAATTGCTGATCTAGTCAGGAAAGAGATAAGACTTGGTACAGGAGAGGATATAACAAAATGGATCAAAAGTACTGGCAAAGATTTGAGTAGAAGCGAGCACAGCATCTGCTTCTACTATATTGATTTTAGGCAGTGATATGAGACTTTTCCCCTCCCCTCTTCCATGAGAACTGGATTTATACACAAAGCTTAAAAGAAAAGCAGTAGGGGAATTTAGAAACATTGTCCCTGGGTATAACTGGCATTAATAGTCTATAAATTCAATAAGCATCAGATTTAATCCTCTATCTCCTCAGAAAACAATAAGGGAAAAATGATATGGAAGATTGTCAGCCTACGTTTCAAGTTGGCTTTGAAATGAGTTAGCAGCAGTAGAAAATCCCCCTCATCTCCAAGTGTTTCCAAGAGTTTTGTTATCAAGGATAATCATTTTGTGGGAGAAAAAGAAAAACATGCCATGTGCAATATGCTCTTAAGATCACTGATAAAAATACTGTCAGTGTATTACGGAGTCTACTTAATGTACTCTTTACACAGTATAGCTACTATAAAACCCAGTGGTATGAATTTGAGAATGTTTTGAAGTAATCTAGACTATATAATTTGAAATAAAGGCTGTAAATGTTTTAATATATTTAATTGCATGCAGTTGACTCCAGTAGTAATACTGGGATTTGACTGAACAATTCCTGATGAATGATTTAATCAACACATTTTAGTGCCACTCCTGCCATGGAGTGACCCTGACCGAAAGCAAACAAAACACCTTGTTGGCACTTATGTGGTGTTTTCCATGCTCAGAACACTGATATTAATAAATTTTCATGGCACTTTTCTTATAGATATGCTATACTAGTACTGACTGAGATTGCACATTTCATTGTAGCTGACAATGTACCTCGAGATACCAAGACCTAGATCAGCCTCTGAAGAAATTATAAATGGACTAGAAAGATAAAGGTCATTGATAAGATGCCTCTTCACCATTGGCTTGGAGAGCAGCTGCTCTCATCTACTTTGCAGAGAGGGTCAAACAACAGTGAAAAATAAAGTGACTTGCCAAAGGTGACACCTTATATCTAGTGGTAGGTTTATGCTTTGAATGAGAGAATTGAATTGAATGAGAGAAATTTTGCTGGAAAATGAAAAAATTTGGTACGTAGCTAATTTTTTCAATAAATTATAAACAATCTAAGACAGTATGTTGGATTTCAAAGGAAATGCTCTTTAGATAATGCATTTGTTATGTGAAAGATGACCTAGCCTGAATGCAGTCTAATATTTTACATATAAAATATACCTCTCTAGATATGCATGATTTACACAGGCTGTTTCCAGGCTGATATACTTCTCATAAGGAAGAGTGAGAAGGTGGTGACCATTTGGTGCACAGCTAGATGGGAAAGCTCCACGTTGTCAGGAGGAGCTCAAAGGCAGGAACAAAACATGAAAGACACCAGAAGGATCTTGGGGGAGTAATTTTAGGCAAGCAGGCAGGGAACACAAATAAGGGAGAAGAGGGATATAGGGAGAAGTGGAGATTACCATGGAAGCATGAGAAAATTCCTCTGAGTATAGAAAAGTCTACAGAAGGATTTGAAGAGAAGAATGTGATTAGATGGGTGAGGGAAGAGGGTGATTTTTATTTTGTTTTAGCAGTATAATTGGTACTACTGAGTCAGAAGGCAGGCAGGCAATAGTAGTTAATTCTAGAGTTGACAGAATATAATACAGTAGTTTCGAAAGAAAATGTTTAGAGGAAGCAAGATTTTTTGGACCTAAATGGTCATCAAAGGAAGAACCCAAAATTTAGAGGTGCTCCAGTATGTGTAAATTGCACAGATTTCCTTTAAAACTTACTGTACAGAAACAGTAGTTGCAGAAGAGAATCAGACTAAAAGTTTTGAGCAGTTACTGAGTGATCAGCGGGATCTTCACATTCTCAGGACTGCTGCCATTTGTCCAGCGATCAAAATGGGAATTTCAAAGGAATAGTTTAGCTGCCTTTCCTATGGAAGAATATAATTTACCCTCACTTAATAGTTTCTGAGAACCTCAGCCTGATTTGTGGCCAAGGTATTGAGCCTTTGCTAGAAGGAGTTGCTCTCATGTGTTGGACAGCAGCATGTCCAAGTGTCAGACTGTGTTATGCTGGTGTATTTGTTCAGGAGTTGCAAACCCAGCTATGTAGCTTGCTCTCCATAACCAGTCAACTTCTCTGTGTTTTAAGGTGGGAGAAGGGGAAACATGGCATTTAAAACATGTAGGCAAAAAAATCTGGCAAATCATGCTGAGAATATCCATGCTGTGTGTAGACCACTGAACTGCTCCACCTGCGCTCAACTGGCGGATGCTGCAGCGTCCAAGTGCAACACACAGGAACCTTACACCAACACGCACATCCATGCACAACCACGGACCCGTGGTGTGGTGCAGCTTGTAAAGGGATCCCTCAGCAGTCATCACCTGACAAGGGCTGCAGTTGGAGATTAGCAGGGTCACCCGGGTGGGGTGGGTTTGAACGGCGCGACAGCCTCGGAACACATTTGTACAGTTAAACCAGCACCTTGGTGACAATTACATAAATTTTAATCAGCTCACTTCATCTGGGCAACGGACAAAGATGATACGCTGCACAGAGAGGGAGAGCAAGGCAGAGAGAGGGCAAGGGAGTGAGAACTCCTTGCTGGAATAGAGATTAAATTTCAAGTCTCGAGAGGGAAGTGTGAAAACAAAGAAAACATATTATAAGAAGTCGTGAAGGGCATGCCCTGGCAGTAAATCATCCCTAAATGACAAATGCATGGGGGGGGGGTGTATTATTTAATCACGCCCTTTAGCAGGTTGGCATCCTTGTTAATTTGTCTGGGGGTGGGGGGGTCAGAGGGGGCCAGCCCAGCCCAGCCTGGCTGATCCCAGCACAGCTGCGTTTTCTCAAGACCTGCGTCGTTCTTGAGAACCGGAAAAAGTCCTTTTGAGCCCTGGGCTGATAGGCTGTACCATCTTTTGTGCAGCTGTAATTTTGACAGGGGGAGCCAATTTGAACTTCTGTAATCCTCAGCCCCAGACACCTCCAACGCCTGAGACTGTGTGTGTGTTTTTTTTTCCGAAGGTTTTTCAGCTGTGCTCTTGAGAAAGTCACTCCATCCAAAGAAAGGAGGGAGGGGGGGGGAAGAAAAAAACATCTGTCTGACTTTGTCCAGGAGATTGTTTCTATAGCTGTAACATTTTGAAAAGCAGCAGCAAAAAAAAAAAGTTATTTTTCCAACCCTGCCTACCCATATTTTTCATTTTTTTTATATCCTCCTCTGTGATGGACATCATTTCCTGCCCCTCCTTTCTAACCACTGTTGACCAAAAGAAAAAAAAAAGGGGAAAAATAAACCTTAGGAACTGATTGAAACTTGACTTAGAATTGCACAATGATCTTAAATTTTCCCAAGACTTATATTTTGGGAGGGAGCTGTTTTATGAATGGATATAAGGCTGACACATGAAACGCGTGGGATCTGTCTGAGTGCCTTGTCTGGGTCAGCTGTGACATCTGGCTCTTATGAATCTGGCGTATTGTGACTCACTCACTAATACACAAATAGTAATCCTTGATAGTATCCACTTGTGGTGCTTTGCGGGTGTTGTCACAAACAACGTCAAATGCCAGAGAATGGCCTTAATTCTGGCCTGTGCTGCTGCCCCAGGCTGAGGTGGCTGGAGGGGATCACTGTTGGGTGGGGGTGTTGAAGGGCTCACCCAGCTACCTTGGCAGTGTGGTGGCTCCCATGGCACTGCTGGGCATGTGGGTGGTGGCAACTCACTGGTCTGTGGGTTTCCCTTTGTGTCTGCTGCAGGGAAGAGTCTGCTCTGGTGTGTGACCAGCGGGGTGCTGCTGTTGATGGAGAGGGTGGTTTGTGGTGCAGCTCCAGTCTGGTGCTCGCTGTCCACAGAGTTATTAATGGCAGAAAACCTTTCCACGTCTCAGCCCCTTATATCTGTGTGTAGGCAAGGTGAGCATCTTGGTCCATGGCGTGCATCAGCTGCAATGAGGTTTGGTATCAGAAGGAATTTTGTACTGAGAGCTTGATCTGTGGGTGGCATTGGTGCAACAAGGGTCATAGTCATGGTAGGGAAAAGTGTGCAGATGAACACAACCCTCCTAACACCCGTGTCATTGCGTAGACTGGCTTAAGGAACCTATTACAGTGTGAGAAGGCACCCCATGTTGTGATACAGGTCAGGATAAAAGACAGCTGGAGTTGCAGGAGGAAGTCAAGAAGAGGGGAATTCACCTCATGTAACAGCAGCTTTTTTTTTTTTTTTCCCCAAATGTGTTCCTGAAAATAAGAGACTCATGAATTCAGGGTGGTTCAAAAGGTGAGGCGATAGCATGTATAAAGTCTGGCTTGTGTTTCCTGCACCTCTTCTAGCTGGAGGGAGGTCTTTAGGATGGGCTAGGTGCTAGCCCTGGTCTTACAGCTTTGGCTGTAGAAAGCTTGCTAACTGGCTTTCTGAACTGCTGCGTAAGGAATTAATTAATTTTTAAATTTTGCTGTCTTGAAAGGCACTGCAAATGGATTAATAACACACAGAGCAGAGATCATGGTAAGAGAAAGAGGCAACATGCTGAGGGACCATGCTGAACCTGGCTCGTTTTGGTTGCCAGGACTATCAGCTACAGGCTCAGTGGTTAGGCACAACAGGATGATTTACTCCCTAGTGGCAGAAATATGGGGATCAGCATTACCTTTACTTTTACACTGGGATAAATTTCAAATGGTTAGGATTCAGGATCAGTGGTGTCAGAGTCTCTCTTCCTGCATTTATTGTGGGAGTAGTATAAGAACTATAAAGTCTGACATCTGAAGTTTTTAAGGTGTCCTCCTGTCACCCTGAATAATGATCCGAGCTGGTGGGAGATGAGGAATTCTTGCTGGGAGCCCACTCTGGAGACTGCAGTACCATCCTTTGGTGGCCACAAGTGTAATTCCAGATCTGCCCAGGCTCCTCCAGAGGCTGCATTTTCATTCTCTCCTTGGTCTTGGCTTGAACCTGCCTAAAACACAAGGTCTGTGGTGAGCTCTGAGCCGCACATAGCTGCCTGGAGCCCCTGTACCCTCTCCTTTCCTCACTCCTCGAGTACAGTGTGAGGTAAAGGAGTCAGCTGCATTGCAACAGTGAGTATTTTTTGTCATTTTTGTTGTAGCAAGTGAGGATTATTTGAGGATTATAGCTCTCTGGGGAAAACTCTGCACTAAGTTATTTTTGATATGAAGAGGGACAGGCACTTGGGTTTTTTTGCCTGTGGCTAGAGTTCACACATTGTCTCTGTAAAGTTTTAGAGTGAATGGAAGGCAGTGATTTATTAGTGGTTTTGTATTATAACACTACCTAAGATGCCCAGTAATAGGTGAAGGCTCCTGCAGCCTGGTGTGTTAATTGTTGTGTGCTTGCATGCTGCTTAGCACAAAACACAGCACTGAAAACCTGACCTTTCAAATGCAAGACAAGAGTCTTGTGCTTTGAGGGGATGAGTGATAAATTTTGAAACGGGAGAAGAAATGTGTTTCAGAAGCTTTTTTGTTGTTGTTTTGTTTCCTTAAATTTCCCCACACATGAACAAAATCAATCCAGAAGAGCCAAGAAACCCGTAATGGATGAAATGTTTTACACATATGTGATGGAAAACTCTGCTCTGCTAAGTCAAAAAGCAGCTTCTGAAGAACTTAATGTGGCTAGAAAGTCACAGGTGCCTGACCCTTCTGGCCCTGTTACATCACTGCTGCATATGCTTGGACTTCTTTCACCACGTTTTCAAACCTGCCATATGGGGAGATCATATTCTGCTAACCCGAATCTTCCAGAACACTTTGCAGGACCTCGTGCCAGAGAAGATTCCCCACATCTCACCCTTTTATCCTCACACAGGAGCATTAGCAAACTAAACATCTCTCATTTCAACTTCCTCCCAGCCCCACTTTTTTGGCTCATGGATTATATCTCTTTTCAGCAGCTGTTTTTCAGCTGACATTTAAACTCAGCTCACATCCTTAAGGTTGGTTTCTAACGTTTCCTTGGAAAAAAAAGAAAAGAACATGCACACGCGCACACACACATACAGGCACAGATACACACCTTTACTGTATGAATTCTCCACTGAACCCAAACAACGCTGAGTACATGGTAATACCTGCTCGTGGAGGCTGCTGGCATCCCAAGCTTGCATTTATGGTGGGTAACAAACCATTCACCAGAGAAATACCTAGCTCGAGGGACCAATAACTGGCTATACATGAGGCTTTTGCACCTCTAAGATGCTGGTTCAAATCCAGCTCAGGTCTGTAGTGACTGTAAAAGTTTATTACCATGTGATAGCTGTTTGGTGGTCCTTGACCAGCGAACAGGTGTCTGGCTCATAAAAGGGAGCAGAGGAAGAACACTGTGGTTAACACACGAGGCTGAAGCACCGGATTTCTTGGTCCCCTTCCCAGGTCTGCCACAGATTGTATAGCCATAGGCAAGTCCTCTGTAAATGGTGATAATATCCGTGCGCCTCATGGGAGCACTGTGAAGATATGTTCATTAATATCACTGAGATGCTTGGATGCATTGGAAATGAGGAGCTTGGTAGAACTAGAAAAGCAGCTCTCGTGTATTGGCAACGCCAGGGAGAGGCCGTGAGATGGATGGGTATAATAAATGGTCTGCAAATGAGCTGTACGCTCATAAATGACCTGTACACTCTCAGCGCCTGGACATAACATCTCCAAACAGGAGATGAATTACTACCCCTCTGCGGCTTGTCCCGTGGATAAACAAATAGGAAACTGATGGTGGAGGTTATGTGCATTTTTTCAAGGGAGGTAATGCTTGGTACAAATATGCTGCGTTCTCTGGCCAGCTGTAAGCAGAATATATCAGCCTTCAACCCTGTCATTTGGGTATATATCTGCACAGGATAACATAGGCTGCTGCTTCCTCTGTAAGAAGGAATGGATTTGTCATGGACGGTGGGGTCAATATCCAAGGTGCTGCCTGGAGAAGCTCCTGCTCTAGGTTTTGAGGACTAAACCTTTGCTGTCATCTCAGCTCTATGTGAGGAGAAGCAGGATGGGACCTGCCTTCAGGAGCCACCTGGGTCACATTTCTTCTGTGGAAAGAGGGAACAGGGTTCACAATTCACAGAGCACCATAGCTGTGAGAGCAGGAGGGGGTGGAGACAGTTATGCTCTCCTTTGCAAGCTGATGCCTACCTCTGTATGTCCCAGGCCCCTGTTAGAGTACAGACACACTGGTGGTAGCGAGGAGTAAGTAGGGAGGAGGCTCCTGCTGCCAGGAGCACTCTGTAAAGGAAGAGCTACATTCCACAGAGGATGAGGTTTTGAGGATGCCCTTACAGCTCTTGTGGGCTGCAGAAGATATTTTTTGAAGTATGAGGTATTTTTGTTAGGACTTTAAATCCCAAATTTCAGTTGCTTTGTAATGACCCATCCCTGCTAACTTCTGAGCACCTGGACACCAGGTCTGTCTACACTGGTAGTACTAGTTCATGGAATCATAGCATAATAGAATCGTTATGGTTGAAAAGGACCTCTAGGATCATCAAATCCAACCTTCATCCCAACATCTTCCTAGCCAGTAGACCATAGCCTCAAACGTACTAGTTAAGTACTAGTTAACTTCAACTGATAGTTGAAGTTAATGGAGTGACCCATGTGAGTAAAAAATAGGAATGTGTTTACAGAATTGGGCTCTGAGCTCATTCTGCCACGTTTTATAATGGTTTTGAAGCTATTTCTTATCTTGTATCATCTTAAGCATTTTGCTAAAGGTGGCAACATCAAATGGTTGTGAGGGATATTTTTTTTGGTGTTAGAAGCAGAAGAGCAAATGTTGTGGTTTGACATTTGGGGGAAAATGAGCTAATTATTGTTACCCAAATTAGCTTTGGCCAGGAGTAAGCTTAAAAAGTTTACTTTACTAGGAGAAGTATTTCATTTACACTAGTGAGCATTCACCAGTTGTTCCATTGGTTCACCAGGGCAGCTGCACTGAGTGCCAGCCCATCTGGGCCAGCAAGCCCAACACAACCTGATCCTTCACACTGGAAATCCTCCTGCCACACCTACATTTCAGGCAGGCTGCTGGATCACTTCAGCACTCGTCTGAACTTCTGAGTACTCGCTTCCAATATTTGCAAAACCTTTAACTGGCACAACTACACCTCTGCAAATAATGCATTTTCCAGTGCGCTGGAGGTCTTGACACCTTGATGGTTTAAATGAAACAGGTTGGAAAAAAAAAGGCACAAAATGGAATATTAATTAATTTTCTGCTGCAAAAGTTGCTTTCCAATATAGTAGGAGAAAATTGATTTTTCAGTTAAAGAAAACACTTTGATTTTATAACTGTCAGGAAAATATTGAAACATTCTTCAGCCTCTAAGGAATTAAAATGTTCTTATAGACACTTACGAAAGCATTTTAATTAGTGAAACATTTTAATACAAACAAATCTTCCTTTTTCTCTGTAAAGGATTTTGTCTGAAGAGTACTGCCCAGTTCTGACTATGAAAGCAGTCTTTCTTTTCAAATAGCGTGTAGTTGCTTTAGGTTAGGGAGTATATTTTGCATTCAAAATTCAGGACACAGGTTCACACTTACTGATTCATAGCAAAGTAAAAAGGAAATTTGATATGTTCCTAAAAGAAGTGATCACAGATTAAACCAGAGTGTGATTCAGAGACTCCCTCTTGATCTTTAGGCAAAGTGTTGGACCTGAATGCTCCATGCTCTTGAGAATGTGAGCTCACTATTCTTATTTGAATATTGTGCCAGCTTAACAATGCTTAGTGTCACTTGCATGAATAAGTAAAATTACTATATGTCATCTTGGATTTCCTTAAGCTGTAAAAATTAATCATGGCATTAAGTGTTTTCAGGACTTGAACTTTTAATATTTTTTCCAGTGATCATAGCACTTGGGGGGAAGGAGGAAAGGAGTGTGAGAGAGAACTGAAAAATCATATGTTGAAAATTTTATTATTTGAGAGGAAAGTATCAGGTAAAACTGTTGCTAGGAAAGACCTGGTGGAAAAATGTGTTGAGATGTGGGTAAATGCTGCCAACCTCCTGTTCCAAACTCTGCTTCTGTGCTGTGCAGCCTCAGTTTGGCCCTTCAAATATCTCCAAGATCACACCAGTTTTGTGTTGCTTTTCTGGAACAGAGATCTGCCCTTCCTCTGTTCATAACCAATGTTTCCTTTACCCAAAAACTGTAATTTTTGTCCCTTTCTGAACTTTGCCATGTTACAAGATTTGGATTGGGTCATGACAGTCGGGAGCTAAGTGCACATTTCCTGCAAAGTTTGAGGTGCTTTGGAAGTAAGATTTTCATTCCGCCTGTTCTCTAAATATAAATTTAATGGACCTAAGGGATTGAGAATTCCCCTACCCTTCTCCAAAAACGTGATAAAATGTTGGTAGAGGGTGGGAGTGATGGAGCAGGAGAAGGAAAAAAAGAAAAGCACTTTTATTCCTGATGGTTATGGCCTTCACACAAAATTATACTTTAGGGGTTTCACTGATATTGTGTTCTTGCTCCTAATCTGTGTTCTTTCTTGGAATAATTATGGTTTTTACTCAATTGTTTCTTATATAATAAAGCCCATGAAGTCCCTGAGCAATATCCTATAACCATGATAATTATGGCTTTGCAGAGTCCCATCCTTTTCTCTTGTTCTCAGCTTTGGTCAAGAAGGCTCATCCATTGCCCCAACGTTGACCTCAACACAATGCCAGCTAGGGGAGGGCTAATACCACTGGTCCACCATAACATTATTTATTTTGCTCTATAAAGTTAATGACTTTCCTTGTTCTTTTCTCACCCAAAATATTGAGTACGATGTATGCCAAATATATAGGAAATTAATGAGAACCAGAAAGCCATCCAAAAGCCATTACTAGACGTAACAAAAATCATATTGGCTCTCCAACCGGCTGGGGCAATGTGGCAAATATATCTGTTTAGAAAGCCATTTTCATTTATTTTTTCATCCAAATATAAGGGAATAGAAGGTATGCAGTTGTTCTGTGTTATCTTGTCCAGTGGCTAATTATAAACTCTTGAAAGCTGTTTATTCATAAAGATAGACTGATTCTACTCCCTACCTCCCCCACCGCAGTAAATATACTAGTGGAAATCATCAACAAGTGTGATGATTATATAATATATTTCTTGTGGGACTAACTTAAAACTTCATTGACCAGTCAGCAAAGTTGCCAGTTCCCCAGTTTTTTAAGTGTTAAATTTTGGACTCGTAGGATAATAGGAAACTTCTGAAAAAGAGAACAATATCTCACTTGTAAAGGAAAGAAAAGCTTTAAAATCTGAAAATAATTGAAAAGGCAAAAGGTGAAAACCATCAACTCTTGTATTATTGATGGAGACTAGCTAGGGGTTTTTCACATGTACAGAGTCCAGCAAAATTGATTGCTTCTTATGTGTAGCCATGCTATTTTCAGGGATAGAAAAAATCCAAAAGCAGTGCAGCATTTTTTAATTTTTTTTTTTTCTGTTATGATTTGGAGCTTACATTAATAAACAGAACTGGAACAAGGGGGTGCTTTCAGGCTTTTCTGCAGCTTGTCTGTCTCCATGCCTGCCTGGGGACCACAATCTAAGTTGTAAAGCTGCTGGGATGTATCTGCATAATGATCCCTTCTGGCTCAAAATCCAGAAAAGGGTGACAGCAAGGGCCTATTTGTCTGTGGTCCTGCGGGGATCAGCTTGGATGTCAGCTGGGGAGAAGCCAAGCCAGGTAAAGCCAATTTGGATGATCCTGACTTGATGCATGGAAGACCTTAAAGTGTCTTTTCATCCCCCTCCATCACATTTCCCATGTCAAGAAGCTTTTCCTCTTAGCCAGGGTATAACAGCTACCCTTGGTTGCTACTGGCCAAGATAAGAATTTCCCATGAAAAGCTTTTGTAATTTACATTAGCACTCCTCTCATTCTCAGTTTTGATGGCAAAACATAAAATTGTCAAGAAAGTTGCACATGATAATGATTAACATTAATCTGTGCACATTGTGACCGTTAATTCATTAAGACTGTAGCCGACTCGTTGACATTTAATTCTATGAGAGACAGGAAGATACAGAGTGAAAAATTGAAATAGAATGTGTGATATTGGGTAAAAAGAATGTGTGAGAATTAGAATACAGGAGCTAGTTATTTACTTTTTTTTTCTGTCTGCAGTGATTCAATGACTTAATACAGACCACAGGAATCCCTTTCCAATTTGCCAAAGATCTGGGAGAAATCCTCTGACTTGAGCAGGAATATTGGTCTTGACAGAGAAATTTCTGAAGATGGTTTTGTGTTCTGTTATGTAGGAAATCAAACCAGCTGATCACACTGGTTGCTTCTGGTCTGAAAATACACAAACTTTCAAGAAATTGCCAAGTGGAGACCTTTTTAGAGAAGAAGTAAAAATAATCCGATTAAAGGAATATTGGTGGCTGAATATGTTTAGTGATACTTGCAATATTTTCTCAAAAGCAGGTCTTGCACAAAACAAACTGTCAGTATATTCTTGATGCAAATAATTGAAGTTGTTTAAAATGGCCTCATCTGAAAACCCCAGAATTTCTACAGGGTAAAAAGGGTCCTAAGACAGGTATTTTTGTGATCAGAAACTGTAAGTTTGGGCTAATATTTTTCTCCTTTTACGAGGTTCTTAGAGAGGAAGTACTTCTGTCAGGGACCTGGTGGTGCAGATAAGTACTGGAGTAGTGGGGAGGTGACCCATGCCTGGTGCTCCTGCCCTGCTCCTAGGGTACCCTGTAGCCATCCTATGACCCCATTGCCTTTGCTTATACTTTATTAATTTCATCTGGAAACTATTCCAGGCCAGGTCTGCCGTCCTCTGCATAATCTGAATGGGCTGTAATCTTAGCTGAGCCTTGTAGGTGCTAATACTTCAGCAATTCTGAGGTTTTTGAGGGCAGACAAGGCTATTAGATGGCCTAATCTGAGAGTATATTCACACTGGCCATAGGATTTTGGAATGCCTTCAGGAAATAAACTCTTGGATGAAGAGCAGCTGGCTCAAGTTGAATGCAGGCAAGACCAAAGCAATGCTAGTCAGAAGGGGGGAATGCTTTGAAGAGTGGGCCAAGGCACTGTCTCCACCTTCCCTTCATTGAAGACATATGGCCTCCATTTATCAAAGTTGTGCAAGGCCTCTGGGTCCTGCCTGGCTTCGATGGCCAGGTAGCATTGCTTTCTAGAGATTTCACAGCTAGCTGGGAAATGCCCTTTCCTTCTTCCCAGGCAGTGATAACCTGAGAGCAGGAGTACACAGCTCTGCGTTCTTGGAACTCATTTGATCTGGATGTGTTTTATCTGACTATAAAAAAGATGCTTACATTCAGGATCACATTAACCCAGTGGCGTGTTAGAAGTCTGTAAATGTTGCTGGCTTCTTTTTCTATGGTGTACTCTACCCTGGACATAGCAATGCAAGTTCTCTCCTGGTGCTTGGTGAGTTGCTGATGTCACTTTCAGTACTTAGAGTGGTTAGTGAATCAACACCAGCTAATCAAATCCAAATTTTGATGTATTAACCATCATGACAATAGCACTCCTCTGACTGAAGCAGAACACATTGCCCAGAAGAAAGTATGTGAGAACCGGATACAAGACTTTCTTAATCAGAGAATGTGGAATTGTCTTGCAGAGAAGATCAGACAAACCCTGAGTCTGACTGATCTTCAGGAAAGAGGCTGTCTTTTTTCCCGTCTGTCATACCCGTGGTTCAAACTGCTTTTTATTCATTAACATTTAACAGTGCTTCATTTGATATTTATCCTGCACTAAGTTTTTTGCAATTTTATATAAAGTTTTTAAACAAAAATTATCTTGAATTGAAAACCACGAAAAATCAGACTGAAAGCTTCTACTAGTTTAAAATTTTCAATTCTCAAATAATAATAGAAATATTAACAACATGAAATTATCAAACTAAATTGGATATTATATCCAGCTAGGTTTGATATTATATCAAACTAAGTTGGTTATTATATTTTTTCAAGGTACTAAGGGGGAAATGTCCTTTGTGAAATAAAAAGGCAATTTTAAATGCCTTTGTGAGGGGTGTTCAATACACGAAAAGAAGGTATAAGGCTTGGGATTATGTCTTCCACTAAATCATGGAACCACAGAATCATTTAAGTTGGAAAAGACCTTTAAGATCATCAGTTCTAACCACAAATCTAACACTGCCAAGTCCACCACTAAACCATGTCCTTAAGTGTCAGGTCTACATGTCTTTTAAACACCTCCAGGGATGGTGACTCAACCACTTCCCTGGGCAGCCTGTTCCAGGGCTTGACAACCCTTCTGGTGAAGAAGTTTTTCCTAATGTCTGATTTAAACCTCCCCTGACACAATTTGATGCCATTTCCTCGTGTCCTATGGCTTGTTACTTGGGAGAAGTAAGCTCCTTTCAGGGAGTTGTAGAGAATAAGGTCTCCCCCGAGCCTCCTTTTCCTCAGCTGCTCCTTGTAAGATTTGTACTTCACCAGTTTCATTGCCCTTCTTTGGACACACTCCAGCACCAATTCACACCCATTATTTGAGGTGTGGATTCACCAGTGCCAAGTACAGGAACACAATCACTTCCCTCGTCCTGCTGGCTATACTATTGCTGATACAAGCCAGGATGCTGTGGGTCTTCTTGGCCACCTGGCCACACTGCTGGCTCATATCCAGCTGGCTATCAATGAACAGCCACAGGTCCTTTCCCACTGGGCAGCTTTCCAGCCACTCCTCCCCAAGCCTGTAGAATCACATGGGGTTGTTGTGACCCAAGTGCAGGACCTGGCACTTGGCCTTGTTGAACCTCATACCATTGGCCTTTGCCCATTGATCCAGCCTTTCCAGATCCCTCTCTAGAGATTCCCCACCCTTAAGCAGATCAACACTTCCGCCCAATGTGGTGAAGTCTGCAAACTTACTGAAGGTGCACTCAATTCCCTTGTCCAGATCATTGATAAAGATGTTAAACAGAACAAAATGAGCCCTGGGGAACTTTACTTGTGACTGGCTGCCAACTGGATTTAACACTATCATGCAGGTAAATGATTGCATGTGGCTTGAAAAGTACTTCCACCAGCTCCCTCTAAACCCTTGGGTGGATCCAGTCTGGCCCAATAGACTTGTGTGTGTCTAAGTGGTGTAGCAGGTCGCTAATAATTTCCCCTTGGATTTTGGGAGCTTCATTCTGCTCCTCTGCTCTGTCTTCCAGCTCGGGGAGCTCTGTACCCAAAGAACAACTGGTCTTACTATTAAAGACTGAGGCAAAGAAGACATGAAGTTCCTCACCCTTTTCCTCATCCTTTGTCATTATGTCTCCCACATCCAATAAAGGACGGAGATTCTTCTTTGTCCTCCTTTTGTTGTTAATGTATTTATAGAAATTTGTCTTTTAAGGCAGTAGCCAGATTAATTTCTAGTTGTGCTTTGTTCCTTCTAATTTTCTTCCTGCGTAACCTCACAACATCTGTGTAGTCCTCCTGAGTTGCCTGCCTCTCCTTGCAAAGACCATAAACTAAGCAAAGGGGAATCTGTTTTCCTTCCATTTTAGACATGTGATGATTTTAAATGAATTGTATTGTATTATATTAAAAAAGAGAATGTGATATGTTATGATCAAGATTGTCCAGATTGGATTAGAGATTTAAGACTTCTTTTGACATGCACATTTTTTCTGTAGGTTGTAATCGTCCCTTATCAATTCCCTTTGTTACTCACATTTCTTTAGGAGTCTATGACAAGAAATCTGGAGTAAGGTGAGTGGAAAAAAGAGAGGCTTTAGGATTCTTCTGGAATGTCCAGCATGTCAGGTAGAAAGCTGAAAGTGTTAAGTTTAAAGTGTGGATCTTGATTTCCAAAACTAATTAAAGACCTGGCATCTGTGAAGTGTTTCAGATTTTAGAAGCACATTGATTGTCCTCAAGCTAAATTGCTCCAAGACAGGGGCAAGCCCTCCGCCTTTCCTATTTCCTGGATAAATATCAAGGCATTTTGACCTTGCTGTATACTTCTTCCAAAGCTACCTTTACTCAATGAGAGAAGACTACAGGTTTTCGAGTGGAGGACATGGCTGGATTAGACCCGAACCATAGTAATTATTTGCCCCAACGGTATCCTGCAGGGGCAAATGATACAGAAATTAGACTTCTTTCAAAGCCTGAGTTGGGTCAAGTCCTAAATTTCCTCCTCACAGAGAAAGAGTAAGTTCTTTCTTTCTGTCTTCATATTAGTCAGAATTATTCTCTGGATGGAGAAGCGCAATCTTGATTCTTTTTATCCTAGGAATCTCTTGAGCTATGAGAAGCAACTCTTTCTTTGAAGAGTGAAACAAAATGTACCCATGAAAGATCAAAATTACGACTATGCACCAAAAAATTGAGCTCCATTGATCTGTTCTTTTTTTCAGTTGGGTTTAAGGATGCCTGTCTTCTGGGTGCAGGGTCAGCAGGGGGTGCCCTGCTTCTTCAGGACATGGGTGAGGATTTCCTGCCCTAGAGAGAGACAGAAGGGCTTGGTACCTATGGTGAGGCACCACCCTCAGTGATTTGTACTTGTGGGAGAGAATTAATCATTGTAGGCCATGTCCTTAGCTCTTTACTGAGGTTTTATTCAAGTCTTCTCTATGTAAGCAAGGTCCGAGTAAGAAAGTGAATCAGGGCTGGATGCCCTGTTGCTCGTATTTGAGTAATACCAGTGTGATGGCTCCATGACAGAAGAGGTGGTGTTTGAAAGAGGTATCAGTGAAATGAAATTATAGCTAGGACTAGATTCCTAGCTTTGTCTCCATCAACAAGGATAGGTGTCCCAGCAACAGAAGAGGACTTTTGTGTTACAAGGAGGACAGTCTTTGTGATGCAGCTCCACATGGGAGGTGCGTGCAGCAGCATCAGGGGCATATTGCACTTCAGCTAAGGAAACCTCTCCTGGTTGTTAGGGAGGGCATGAGGATGGAAATAACCAGCAGGGACTGCTCATTACTACCAGGCTATCAAGACTTCGTCAACATAATGCCATAGCACAGAAAGTAGCCATACAATAATTAGAAAATAGAGCAGAACATAGCCATATGCAATTAGGAAATTCTTTACCTTGATTTGCAGGTGGCCAGAGTAGGGGACTAGGTCTTTATTCTGCTTTTCTGTGGCCCCTCATAATCCTTGGACAAGTCCTTCATTGGAGACTCAGTTTTAGAAGAGCAGCTCTGACTAACATGAAATGCCTGTTAGGGGGTGAGTGGTTTAGTGACCAAAAATCCACCCATTGGTGCCTTCCCCTGGCTCACTGCATCCTCTGGAGACCATGGGAGGGATGAGGTATAGATCTGGCTCTGTATATGCTGGCTGCAACCTGCAGCATAGCAGATAGCGCAGCCACTCAGGTGAGGAGCAAAACAGGTACATAAAGGATTTTTCAGGTTAATTTGAGTTTCTGGAGTGGTGCAGAGGCACTGAAAGCAAGAAAAGGCTGCAGCCCACTAATCCAACCTCACAACTGGATTCAGTGCAGTATTCTTGCTTTTGGATTTAGGCATCTGGGGGTGCATCTGCAAGTTGCAGGTTTCGGCATCGTTTCAGTGTGAGGTAATAAGGCAGGAAGATTGGATGTGAGACAAGGGAACAAAGAAAGGAACTTACCACTGCCATGCAGATCTTGAGGGCCTCCAGAGTATGGGATTTGGCTCATGATGACTCAGCCATTATACCAAGGGTTTAAGAAGTTTCTTCCTGAAATAGTCAGAAATATAAGTGGAAATTTGCCAAAATGAATTGTTATTAGCTATCTCAAGAAGCACTTGCAGAGAAATTTTGCCATAATGGAAAAATCCGTATTTTTGAACATAAAGATGATTCTTCATTAATTATTGTTGTTGTCGTTGTTATGAATTGCTACATTGTGACTTTCAGGTCGTCCTTGATCTATTCCAAAGTCTAAAAGGGGAATGAAAAACGTATAAAACATATTGTCCCTTTAAATGAAAAAAAAAAAGAGTTCCTATGGTGCAGCTGAGGTCAGGAAGTAGTTGATCATAGCAGGAGTCTGGACCCATGCCCTACTATGTCTGAAACAAGTCTGGTTAGAGAGAGAGAGAGGATGTTACCTCTGGATTGGAGTAATTGACACCTGAACCATATAGGCGGATTTTCATTCTAGTCCAGGGTATAATATTAGGAAAACAACGTCTTCAAATGAGAGGAACTCGGTCAATTCCTTTGTCGAACAGAGCACTAAAATTTCACACTGAAAACGGAGAGACGGTTTTGCTGAACTATGAATCTTTGTTCCCTGCAATAATACCATTTGGCATGTTCTTCTGCTTAATATATGAAACGTATTAAGAGAGGGAGGAAAAAGCTCAGCAAACGTAACAAATTTCCATTTCCAAGAGCCGGAGCAGCCTCTGGCCTGGCAGGGTGCCACTGTATGACACCGGGCTTTGTGGAAATCGAGTTGCGATGGTGCACAACTTGAAACAGTGCTGAGCTGTCAGATAAGTCACAGTTGGTGAATGTTAACTTTTATTTGTTATGTTTTGAAGACAAATACCATGCCCACGTACCAGACAGGGCAGGGTTAGACTGCGGGGGTGAAGAAGGGAGGGAGGCAGACCAGAGGAAGGAAGATATCCTTTGTAAATAAATAGAAATGTCAGTCTTTCCCATTTACTTAGGCTGCATTGCTCATGACCCTGTTATACCAGCAGCCAGCAGGGCGAGTCAGTGGAGACCAGTTACCATAGGATGAGAGTTGTGTCAAACAGGACTTACATCTTCATGTATTTATTAACAAAACTTTGAGGCACAGTCAACCCCTTGTGAAGCCCCATGAAAAACCTGTGGCCCTATCCCGTTACATGTTCTTTGTAGATTCTACGTATATTTTTAGCTCTGTAAACTACAACAATTGCCCGTTACTATTTTATTGTAGTTGATGTTTACATTACAGTGGTGCACAGTGTTTTCAGGCAGAAAACACTCTTTTGCGATTAGCGTGTATAATAGCAAACAGGAACTTGTGGAATTATAATATAGGGTTCCATTTATATTTAGGTGCACCAGAAATGCTGTGGTGATTACCATGATATAAATAAAACAAGTATTTGCAGACTTTACACATTTTCTTCGGTACAGCTTGTCAGAGTAATTTTGTCTACATTTCCAATGGAAAATAATATTTTGTGTTGAGAATGATGCCCCCTCAATCTCTAAGCACATGAATGACAAGAGTTTTTTTAAATGGTTGAAGAGATGACTAAAAAGAAATAATCAAAACCATATTTGCAGTTAAAAATGAACATTTCTAGGAAAATGTTTGTTTTCTTACTTCCATTTCTGTGATGGGCTGTATTAACACAAATAGAGGAAAAAGAACAAGTCAGCTCCTCTGTTTATTTTATTCTCGGTGGTTTTACCTAACAAGGCTTATATTCCAAATAGGTGCATAATTAAGGCAGCACAGGAGTATTTTATAGACGCTCTGTTATAGAAGTAAGGCAGAAAGAAAGCTTATTTCTAGGCATTGGCTGGCGTAGACTGTTACAAGCAGTAGCGTGCTGTAAGCTCTCTGATGCTGTTCCAAAAGGTCCTAATACACCGTGTCAGGAACAATGGATACAATTGGGCCAACTGTATTACAGCTCCTTTCTTGTGCCTCTGGCAAGTAACAGGATTTCCTAGGACTTGAATCTGGTTCTGAGCCATTGCTCTTCCAGCCAACTGTCAAAGGAGCTTATGAACAAGTTGAAGGCACCTGGCTTTGGTGCTCACTGGGACACGGAGCAGTGTCCCCTGAGAGTCTGCTGGGCAGAGATGACCTGTCATACCAGGGGATCTTCCTGCATTTTATGCAAGTTAGGTAGCCTCAAATTTTCTCGCTCTGGCTCATAATGTACTTTGAGCTGTTCAGCAAGATGGGGTGATTCCTTAGGGAGTAAAGAGCATATTGTCCTCCTCATTGCAGATAGCTGTTGTCTGCTTTACTGTTCCAATGAACAAGCTACGGAAGGTTTTTCACTTCAGAGCTTGTATTTAATTATGTGCATGAAAGCCAGCCAGTGTGTACAAACATGTTACACAGCATGTGTTTATCTTGCCTTGGTCATTCCCGCTGAGTTGATATTGGCTGGTGCAACCTGTGGGGATGGGCACTGTTTTTCAGGCCCTTAAACAGGATCAAGTGCTTCGCTTCCAACAGCAGCACACTCTTGTATAGTCCCATCAGGTTCTTTAATCTTGTCCAGTTACATGAGCCCTGTGCCCAAGTGCATGTTAAAGTATTTGAGCTGTCAGGAGAAGCAAGTAGTCTTTCCCTCCTGATTTGCCCACCTTCCTCCTCTTCCCAAGGCAAGTCAGAAACATTTCTTCGCTCATCTCTCTTTTATACAGCCAACCAAAGATGGCAGCAACAAGACCTCCTCTTCTCCTTCCCCAGTGCCTCCTACAAGGTTTGCTGATAGTAGATTTATATCATTACGTTGGTGCTGATAAGGTCCTGTAGTAGTTAATTCTCTGTTGATATACACAGGGCAGTTCACATCTTTCAGCACCATTATTTCAGCCCATCTGTAGATTTCGTCAGGCTTGTTACATTGGTTACATCTGGGCATGTTCTCAGTGTTTTCTCTTTGATCAGCATAGGCTTGAAGCCTAGGTGCTTTAGTGTGTTTTTGTTTGCTGATTTATTTTTCTATTTTGTTTTCATAGAAGTTGAATGTCTGGTGTCTTCATGTGGTTTTGAGTGTGGTAGCTGCAGGGACAGGTTTGAGATGCTTTTATCTCACCCTTATCTTACACATAATTTGATACAGTAATTGCCTGAAGTCCATTGTTTCATTTCAGAGTGCAGTTGGCAATACACAGTAGAGATGCGCAACCAAAGCCTGACTCACGTATCAGAGGGTATTGAGATGGTGTGGTGCTTTCTAGATGTATCAAATGTGCTCCATTTACCACCACTCTGCCTGCCACACTTATGCCAGTTTAGAGATCACCCTGTTAATGAATGAACTGCTTGGACATGGTCTATAGCCTCTTGAGCAATTATTTTAGCCTCTGCCATTGCAGTCGCAATTTGGCTAGAAATAACTATAGCTTTCTGTAAAGTTAGTTCTGGTTCAAGCACTAATTGCTCACATAGCCGTGGTATGGTTGTTCCCTCCACAGGCCCCACAGACGTATCTCTGTGCTAGTATGCACTAAATTCTGTAAGTTAGTATCCTTAGTATTGGATTCCTCCATTTTCTGAAAAGGATAGAATATATTAAGGAGGAGTTCTTCATATTTGGTTGCAGTAACTAGCTGAAAGGAGTTGCAAAAGTCAAAAGCATAAGAACTATTCAAAAGCCAGACTACAGTGGGCCCTACTAGAGAGTCTGGCTTTCCAGTATTTAGGCATTTGTTCTCTTTAGTAGCAGGACTATATTTCTGGGAAATTTAAAAAACACCTTGTAGATAAATCATTATTTTTAATGCAGACTGTGTTTGGAGTCTTGAACAGGTTCAGAATCCTGTTGTGACATGTAAGACCCTGTATCAAAATGCAAAGCATCAAAAAAGGCCTGATTAAGTAGATTATTGAAAAAAGAAGGTGAAGTAACAAAAGCTGTATGAGGTTTTAGAACAGAATAGCCATGTGCACAGTTTATAGGAGTCAGATGGGGTAATTTCTGTAGGGGTAGTCCCACAGTTCCCAACTCACTCAGAGGAAGAACATTGTAACAAGCGTTATGGGGGAGAGGCAGCATGTATGTTTGATGGCAAAACTAGGACTACAATAGAGGCTGCTTTACTCTACGACTCTCTAGGTGACAGCTAAGGTTTTATCCTAGAATGCCAAATAAGCAAGTTGTGGTGTCAGCTGACAAATGTCTGAGGTAAGACTTCACCTAACATGGTGGGAGGAAACTGGGGACCTTCTGGGAGGGCTAACTAGAAACAGTGTGCCATGTAACAAGGACTTTGGAAAAAGTGTAGCAGTGAGTCTCAAAGAGTTGATATATTTTAAAAAGGCATCCAGAAATCTGGGTGGTTATCTGAGCTAAACTGAACCTTTTAAGGTTAACCCATCATTAATAAGTTCATTCCCAGGATTAATGGCCATGCAGTACAGTATGTGCGTGTTTAGTGAAGCCACAAATAAATTATGAAGGTTAATAAGTGTTTCTCTGAATAAGGAGAATTATTCCTCGGGGAACCACAAAATATGCTATTAAGACCTTAACAAAATAGGCGGCCTCTACCATTTTGAGATTGTGGCTTGTTTTGTTAAATAAGGCAGTAATTGTTTTTGTTTTAATAGTGTGACTGGCCAGGTATTCCTGTTTGAGCACTTTCTCTGTTTCTCAGGGTGAGAAGGTCAGATCCAGCCTTTTAAAATTTGATTTGGAAAATAGAACCAAGGGGGGGAAGAAGTCAAACAGAACGGGGTTATGTGTGGAGTTACGGGTCTATGGGAACACTCACTACCCAGATTCTGCATGCCCAAGTTGGTGACAATCTTCACCAGGTTGCCAGATTTCTCTGCCCTTCAAATATATGTGAATGCATAAATTAATTAATGCTGTGGATTCTCCATTCGAATAAATGGGGATGACCTTTGCATGGCCACTAGCTAGGATACTGCTGCAGGAGATCTTATTTGAAATATCTAAGACAATGCTGCAACACAAGAGGCTTAGAGCATCATGTCCATGTTATACGAACAGAATGACATCACTGGGAGGACAGCACTCTACTTGTTTAGCACTGTGATACAAGGAGGAAGATCGATCAGAGAGAAACACCTGTAAGAACAACAGACATATGTAGATACCAGAGTGACAAGGAAATGAGAATAGCAAGAAATGAGCAAAAACTGTATTGGCAGTTATATTGGTGCTTCTGGGGGACCTTTGGGATCAACCTTTAGAGCCTATATCCAGCAAACATAAACTGACTGTGCCAGCTTGAGTTCTTTGCCCTCACAGTAAGCTTCAGAGTTCCACTGGTTGCAACTTGAAATGTTTTCTTGAAGGACACGTGGGCTTCTTTCCAGCAGACTCTTCTGAAGCAATGGAAATTAAATGACCACTGATTTTGAGAGATCCACAAATCAACATTGCCATAAATACTACTCTCTCTTGGTCTGGGCTACAGCTGCACAGTTAAGAGGAACTTTGCAGAGCTTCTGTTGTCCAGTCTCACATGGCATGAAGCTTTTATGACTCCACAGTTTCTTAGAACATGACAGAAAAAACCCAACCCACCAATCTTTGGTTAGTGTAATGAATTTCAGACAAGCTGGTCCAAAAATGGACCCTGTGGTCATCATGTAAAAGTCAACGCTTTCAGGGGTGACGACATTTTGCTATCATAATATTTCCTTAGGGTTAAAAGAGGAAATAAATGTTCCATCTCAGATACCACTGTTGGCATATATTCACCAATGTAAGTAGTTCCTGATGTTAGATAATTTGGTCCTGAAAGTAGGTGAAAGGAGGTGGCTTTAGCTGAGTTCTGCTGCAAATTTCTGGTTCTAAAGCTAGTAACAAACCTCAAGGCATGAAAATGCAGGCAGAATGACCTCAGCTCGATTCAGATGCTGTACATGAACATTCTGTGGGCAGAATTTGAAAATTGTCTCTTGATAAGGGTCCAAAAGCTGCGGCTAGAATCTACTCTAATCAAACCAAAGAAGAAGCTTGCATAAACGCCTTCAAACAGAACCTGCCAATTTCTGTAGAGCTCTGCTGACAAGCAGTTATTTTTCCTGTGTTAATATTGTTAGAGGAAAGTATTTGAACAAGAAAATAAACAAAAAGGCACATTGACTTGGGGTTGAGTGGAAGAATGAGGATAGTTGAAGTCAGTGGGAGTTTTGCCATGGATTTTGCTGGAGCCCAGGGCTTCATGCATTCTGTTTCCCTCTAAATGATTGCAGGGAACTGAGATGCTGAATATTCAAACCAATCTCCAGGTGCCGGTTAGTGTCAAGAAAGCGTGTGTTGTCTATAAGTGAGTGTACAAGCACATGCTTCTTATTAAGATACCCTTTTGCTCTTCCTAATGTAACTTAAATCTATTTCATTAACATGAGGACTAGATCAATGTAGCACTGACAGAAGCACCAGGGCAGACCAATGGGAGCTGCTCCTGAGCTAGTTCCAGTATGTGTTCATTCTGACTGGAAACTGCCTTTCCTTCTGCCCCTGGTTTCCTCACAAATATTAGGGGCTGATCATGTCAAATCTCCAGGTGTTACTTTGTCATACTTGCACGTAGAGATCACCTTCCTCATTTCCCTTCAGTAGGAAACTGTAATGAATTATTTTAGCTAGTGCTGAAAGATTTAATGTACGTATTTGCTTCACCCCACAAAGGGAAATTGGCTTTTTTTAGAGAGCTGAATGTCAGCAGTATCAATTTGACTTCCCTCCTCAGGAAGAAGCAACAAGTAAGGAGTCAAATATTGTGACAAAAGGAAATAAAAATCGGTTTCTCACCCTGTGAAATGTTTTGAGAGGAAAAAAAAAAAAGAGAGAGCAATAGTGGGGAAAAGGACAATTTCTGAAAGTGGTGGTTGTTATTTGTGGAAGATCAGAGAAACCAACTAAAGACTGGTTCTGAAGAGAAGCACTGTGGCATTTATTAGTGGAAGCCAGCCAGATCAATGAGTGGAACATGAAAAAGTCCCAAAGAAGAATAAGACTCTGTTTTGAGCTGATGAGTAAAGCATGCTGCTTGGTACTTTTCAAGGTTGTAGCCCTGGGAAGAAGTTAAGTAGGGGTTGCTTTTGCACAGTGAGCTGGTGAGATGTATAGGCACTTTCTCTGTAAGGGGAAGAGCATGGCTATGTGTCCCAAAGTCAAAGAGAAGTGTGGAAGAATCAGTGAATTTAGGGAGATGCCTGTAATCCTAGTGGGAGGTCCAGGTGATCCTTAGTGGCTTGGAAAATTTGGGTAAACTTTTGCAAATATCTTGCAAAGCCCTTTCTTGGCTAGTGTCAGCTTCTTAGCTCACCAAGCAGCTTCTTAATTTCTCTACTCTATCCAAAAGCAATTGCATGCTTGGCTTGGAGATCTTTGAACTGTGAGAGTTTCAGTGACTACCAGTATATTTCTTCATGCTAACTCATTGGTTTGCCTACAGCAAATACCACCGCTTCTGTTTAGGAAGAATGTGGTGCTGAACCTATAAACAAACAGTATACATGGGAATAATAGATAATTACTGTGGTAAAGTAAACTATGATCTAGTCAGGATGGAAAATCCACTTCTGGCCACCGCTGTAGTAAACGATGACATTAGGAGCAGATAACTCCATAATGGAAACTGCTCGGAATGGCTTTATTTTAAATGGCAAGCACTTGCTTAAACATAACAATGAGCAAACGAAATAATTTGTTGAGACTTGACTCTCCGTTAATTGTATACCATAGAGTAGCAGGTGTCTAAGCACGTAATGGTTTGTTTAATCTGTGTTTCTGAGTTGCTCTGAGGCTGCCAAGAACAAATATTCAGTACTGGAAATTAAATCTTAAGAGATAATTTGGAAAAGGCAATTAGCTGGTAGGTCTGGCTGAGTTCTAAAGAATCATTTGTGAGAATCTTCTTAAGTAAGAAAATGCTCAGTCAAGACCCAGATCTACAAGAACTACATGGATGACCTGCTTGTAGTTATATCCTACAGGCTTGAGCTTCAGCTTTTCATGTGAAGCAATATTTCATAAATCTTAAATTTTCACATATACTTCTATTGTTTCCTGACTCAGTGGTTTTTAAAGGTACAAATGGGTTTTAGACATTAAGAAGGGGAATGTTTAAAATATCTTCAAAGGGACACATAATATCATCCAGAGTGATTTCCTGAGAATGTGTGGGGTTTTATACGTATTATTTTTTCCATGAAGTGCCTATTTATTCTCCTTTTTGATACAGCCTCATAGAGTCTAGGTCACAAGTGAATAAAATGTGATAGGAGATAAAACAGATAATAAAGATGGACTGATAAGCATTTGCTACAGTTGCTTTTGTCTCTTATTTCAGAGAAGGCTTTACTACTGATCTGTGATTATCCCAAACTTCTCTATTCCCATTTGATAATTCAGTGCCAGTTATTAGATTGGATCAATATATGAAAACAACTAGATAACCCAAAATGACACAACTTCTGTAATATACAGAGAAGATGATTAATGCATTTAGACTACAATGTTTTTCTCTGAGGGATAATTTGCTTGCTTAAGTGATATATAAAACATTTTTTCACTTATTCTACAAAGGTAGAAATAAAACAATGTGCATATCAGTTTAAGGCTTTCAGCTTTTTGATGTTGAGTGCAGAATGCCACCATCATTTTCTTTTGATGTACTTTAGGTAAGGATAAGGGATAATCTGTTGTAAAAAAAGTGGAAAACAAAGATTTGTTTGCGTTCCTTGTGTCTTTGGATTGTGTCTTTCTTAGGATGCTTCCTTTCAAGGATGGCTTATTGCAGTAGCAGTTTGTAAATACGTGCTGTTAAGGGAAGATAAAATAGTGCAATAATACACAATACAGTCAAAATACATCAATTTCAATTTAGCTCTACACAGAGCAGCATCAGAGAAATGAAAGTGCAGCCTTAGAAATGTAGGAGATAAACCTTTGTCTTCACTTTTCCAAAGCAAGAACCACATCCTGTGAGGTGCTCAGCATCTGCTGCCCTAATCAATATAGCCAAGAATTGGCTTTTCTCGATAGGTTTGTTCTTCTAGCCAGCAACTGTCTAGCTATAAGAAAGCATCATTGTTTGGCATAAGGAGGGAAAAAGAATTATATCTTTTATGGGAAATCTAAATCATCTTGTCATCATATAACTCAAAGATGGCCAAGTATGTTTTCCCTCAAATTTGTTTAAACAAACAAATGTAATTCTTGGGTTTAGGACTTGGAAGCCAAGTTTCCGTCCAACATGAATTTAGGACATAAAGATTTGTTTGTGATGGAAACAATGCCAGACACTTCTGGGGAGCAGCGTAATGGAGCGCCGCTAGAATGCAGCTTATAAAACCGGATTCGGGCAAACAGAGCTACTCTGTCTAATTTGGCCTGGGCCGGGTGATTACAATAGCATAATTGTGCAGCTTGGAAGCCTTTCCTTCTCTGCTGAAACGATGCAGTATTCAAACACGTGTGAGAACGTTTCTTCGACAAAAAGGCCAGGGCTGAAGCCTCTGCATATCCTCCAAGCCCTTCTCCTCCAGGATGGGTCCTCCTCGTGCCGCCGTGACTTCCTGCGGTGATGCTGTCACCTGCACGTGGCTCTCGGGGCATCCCAGTCCCCTGGTACAACTGCACCATTTTGTTAGGACAGCTCTTTTTTGCTAGCTGTTTGTAGAGTAAAATTCCCCTGAGTGGGAGTGTTTGCTTTCTCTGTCCCATTAACCATGCTTGGTTAGCGAAGACCATTTGTACGTTCAGCCTGTGTGGATACTTGGAGGGTTGATACAGGGGTGCTTGCTGAGTGGGAAGCACTCACGATTTGGATTCTTTAGGACCCTAGTCTCAAGATTTTTGGAAAGGATTTCTAATATTTGAAAGGAGCTGAGGTCCATTTCCTAGACAAGGTGTGTGTATACAGTAATCTTGTTCCAGCAGCAAAACTACATGAGGGAAGAAGGAAAGAAATTCTTTCAGTATTGCAATATTTACCCCTTCGTGGTCAGTGCTTCTAAAAGTTTCATCTGTTTCTGTGATCAGTGGTACAGCACTTTGCATGTGACTGTCAAAAAAAATAAAGATATACTGCATTTTGGTGAAAAAAGGAGAAATTCAGTGAGTACTTCCTGTAAGAGAGAGGAGCGTAATGTGTTTTCCAGCAATATATCACTTGGAAGGAAAAATTATAGTATTTTTGTTCTGAAAGCAAAATGATCTCCTTATGACACTATATTTTAGGTATTGAACTTTGAACGAAACAAAAATATTCATTGGGGCTCAAAATGTTCCTCTGCTTCATCCCAAAGTTTCCTTTCCTTTTTGTTCAGAGAAAATATGAGACATTTTATTTATTCTTTTATTGAGGATATGAGAGATGATGGGAACTAAATGTATTAAAATATATTTGTACAGAAAGTTATATGAAAAGTATGCTAGTTACCACTTTTAGAAGCCAGCACGTAGATATATGCACCTAAATAGAGTTAGGTTATCTTTGGGTTCTTGGATTCAAAATGCCGGCTCCTAAGGGAATCCGAATGAAATGTTGCTCAAGTACCTCTGTGGGAGACTTCTCTGAACACTCTTTGAGCACTCTCGTAACCTCAAGTTAATATTTATGCTAAATACATAAAGTCCTAGCAAAAGGAAAAGGATAATTTTTCTTTTTTTGAAGAGGAGCTCCATTCTGAGGGCTTCTTTCCTTCTGACAACAGACCTTCCATCTACTTTTAGCATATTTTGAGAGAGCATAGTTCAGTAGCTTCTGACCCTGATAGCATCAAGGTCATGTCAGTCACAGCAAAGGTTTTGGCCTGACACTAAAATCCAGATTTTGCTGTATGTTCAGATTTTTTAAAATTAGAATGATTAATGAAATGTTCAGCCTTTGGCCATTGTGACCTCTGGTCAGGAAAAAAGTTAGAAGTACAAAAATTAGGGTTTGGTTTTTTTCTGGTGGCAGCTGGGAAGAGTAGAATTTTTGGCAGAATCTCCTTGCCTGTCCCTTGTCAAATTTGGAAGGTCAAAATGAAGCTCAACTAGATTAATAGGAGGGTGGTGAAACACTGGAACAGGTTGCCATGAAACATTCCAGATCAGGCTCTGAGCAACCCGCTCTAGTTGCAGATGTTCCTGCTCAGTGCAGAGGAGTAGGACTAGGTGATCTATAAAGGTCCCTTCCAACCCAAACCAGTCTATGATTCTATTTCAGATGCCTTATTGCCACACTCTGTAGTGGGGGATAAAGTCTCAGCCTCCACTCCAGACAGTCACCCATCACTCAGAAAAAAAAAAAAGAGAACTTTTAATTCTGTGGTATATAGTTAATTTGCCATTAATGGTAGTGGGAGCTGGAGAGAGACCTGTGAGTTTATTCTCTATGTCTTAGTCATTTCTCATTGATCAAATTTAGCATCCACCTCGATGGGAATTACTTCTGACTCGGCACTGAGTAAGACCTACTGAGTATCCTGCTGAAACTTTCTCATGATGTTTGGATTTTAGATTCTGTACTTGGTAAATCTTTTTGAGCAGCATGGATCACCTTGGCACCCCCCCACACACACACTCCAGCAGGTAACATTGTCTTCTGAGGAAAGGCAAACTAAATTTTCCTCTGTGTGTGTATGTGTGTCTGTGCACTTGTTTTCTCCCATGTCCCATACCTAATGGCACTACTGAGTACCACCATCTGCAACAGCAGCTCCTTGCTTTGGCATGGCTTGCACATTGGTATGATCCGTATCACAGTCTGGAAGCTCAGGAATGACTGTGTATGTCTTAGAAAGAGATATAAGCCAGATATTCAAGACAGAAAATGATGCAGGATCAGTTTCTCCAGTAGTGACAAGCCTTTCCTGTTAAATGTTTGTTCATATTTCCAGTCTAACTTGAGCTTCAACTTTTGGACCCTATTTTCTCCTTTCTCCTCCCTTCTGAATTGAAAATTTCCAAAGTGAAGTCTGCTTTTACGCAAACTATGAAGACACTTTTTTGAGTGATTTTGGGGCAACAAAGGAAATAAGACTAGTCTTGGCATCTCATTTGGCCAGCACCAAGGGGAAATTGGACCGCGGGTCTTGAATTATGCTTTTAAGTCCTGAAATGAGGTCTGCTCAGATGAGCCATGCTGACTTCAGTGAAGCCAGGCCAGGCATATGAGCCTTCCTGAGCAAAGATCTTTGCAATTTCACAACTGAACTTAAAAACCCACAGATTTCAAAGGGTGTCCAAATATGGTAAAACTAAGCAGAGAAATACTTCCCTTTTCATCAGCCGAGGGCTGCCATTCACAACACTCACAGAAAGCTTTTAGGCAATTCCAGGAAGTTTCTTACTGCTTGGAAAAAGGGAAAAATTCTGCATAATAAGGGTTGTAGGTGTCACATATGTCTGCCGTTGCTACCCTGGAAATAAACAGGAAGAGGGGCTGATACACTTAAAACAGCAAAGATGGTTTGAAGGGGGAACGTGTGATCCTTGCTTCCTGCCTGTGAGGCAGAGTTAATCACTGCGAGTAGCCGGCAGCGAGTGGTTTTTTTACGGAGAAACCCCTCTGTGTCATTCCACAGCACACACTTTGGTGGCTGCCTTGCTTCGATGACACAGGGTGTACTTTCCTTTCTTCATCATCCTGGGACGTTATGGGGTTTTCCTGCCCCCTGAGGAGATTTTGTTTTTCAATTCCTCTTACAATAAATGGGTAGATTATGAAGCCAAAGAGGGAGATACCCTGCAGTTCCTGTGACACACCTCCCTGCTGCTGACTCACCTGGAGATATAAGACTGTTGATATTTCTATTAATAACAAAAATAAACAGCTGGTAAGAAAGTTACTTCATTGGTTATATGTGATTTGTGTGCTGAGCTCTTTCAAGAACTCCAATTATATTTAATGTTAGGAAATAATACACCAGGATTAGAGGTGACTTGCACTGTGGTAAAAGATTAGAGTTCACTTGTAGCCTCTGTGAGTATTGAGGTTTTTTGGACTGAGCTAGATGTGAGCCAGAGTGTTTGAATTCTGCTCTGGATCCAACTCCAGCTCTCAGCAGGCTGGGGAATACATGTTAGCCATACCAATTCAGATCTACCTTGGAAAAGGATAAAAGAAGAATACTTATCATCAGGAGGTGGAGTCACTTACAGACCAAAACTCTATTTTATTTGTTTCATTTTGTTTGTGCTTTAATGCATCTTCCTAAAATATCTCTGTCACTATACCTAAGACTGAGGTAAATGAGGGTGAAAACAGACCTGGTTAACACTGTCTTTTAGAGCTCTAATAAAACAGGCATTAGTGATTGTAAACCAACTGGCAGGATTGTTGTTCTTATTTAATGGAAGACACAGTGGAGGTGTGTCCATTTGAACCTTGGGAAAATCAGGCCAGATAACTGGAAGGACATGTAAAAGTGTCAGTATAAATCTAGTAGATCTTAATAAATGTAAATGTAGGTGTTCTCCTGAAAGCTTTTCTTTATCTTCCCTTTCTATTACTCTGCTTTACTAATATGTACCACAGTGTATCATCTCAGCTATCCAAATGATCTAGGTCTCCTTCTCTTTCCCAGATAACTTTAATCTCATTACAATCATGAGATGTATCATTGGCAGCTGGGTGTGGAATTGGCCAGCACAATTGCTGGACATGGGTATTTGAGCTACAGGCAAAACCAGAGGATATAACTCGGAGTTTTCGTAGGAAGAATCGTTGTCAGTGCTCCTAAATATGAACATTATTTAGTAATTGAGTTTCCTAGCTAGTCTAAACTGGTGTAAATCTGCCAGAGTTTCTCTGGCACTGGTCTGTGCCTATCCACCTTTAGAAATCTTTTGATACTCTTGACTACCTATTGTCTCCTTTAACATACTATCCAGAAAATACTACTGAGGTGTACAGCATTTGCATAGACATTAGGACTGGAAAACTAAAGATGCATGGAAAAAAGCTCTTGTTTCCCTAGGGAGCTCTTGTTTTCCATTTCCTAGGGACTAACAGAATTCTGTTGCTCTGGACTAAGGATTTATTGGATTTGATGCTCAGCTCTGAGATATTAAACATCTGTATGGATTTCTCACGCCTTTTCAAGATGAAATCATTTGTTTCCAAATCTTATAACGACCAGGGTTATTAGATTATTGAAATTACAGGAACAGTGAGAATTCATTGCATATCACTTATTTGTCCTCTTTGAGGTGTCTGAGGCTGGGCAGTCCTGCAACTATAGAGTTGCTGGGCAGGCTGCTCAGACAAGAATCAACATCAACCAGCACTGGAGCAGACAGCATGGGCCAGGGTGCAGGGAAGGACCACTGCCAACCAGCAATGCTCAGGGTATCCTCATAATCTATGGACCCTGCTACATATATGCCATGTCTACATCCCTAGCTATGTCCATAGTCAATGTAGATGATCTTGCTGCTTAGACATATTCTTGTGACCAGATGTCACGTGTTCATACTCCTTGTTTGTAAGCTGAATGATCAAAATAGTGCTGCAACATCATGACACTGCTGTGCTGACTCTTCTCCATGTGTCTTCTCCAGCATGTGAGGCCTGAAGCATCTCTCTTTACATAAACTGTTACAGTTTTGTCGTTTGGGTGGGAAAAAGTGCTACCAAAATCAAAATATATCCTAAATTGTACTTTTACATCTCTAGAGAACTTCTGGATAGTAAATATCAGAGGCTCAATTCTCAGTATGGTTTGGAAAAAAACTCACTGACCCTGTGTCACAGTGTCTATTACCTGCACGGAAATCCTGGGTTCTTGGATTTGATTTAAAACAATACCCAAATTTTCTGCCCTAAAGTAGCAGGCATGGGATAAGGATGGCCTCTTATTCCTCCATCTCTGCTCCCTGGCCTTGTGATGATTACAGCTAAGTTGGCCAGCGTAAGTCTGCAGCTAAGTCTACAGCTAAGATGTAGATCCATTAACAGAAATGTCAGTTTACTATAAAGAAGGCTCTTGTGAAATTTCCCACTGAATACAGGGAGGTGACAAAATTGCAGTGAAACATCCTGAGATTCCCCATCTATTTTTGCAGTTCCAGGAGGACTGAACAAGCAGCTAGAAACCAAAGCCTTTAACTGAGCCAAAGCAAATAAAATTTGTTGAGGTTCCTCTCATATTAGTTACAAAGACACTTAAAACCTTTCAAAGGCAGATGTGCTGCTGCTGGGAAAATAAAAAAGCAAAAACTGACTTAAAAGCATTGAGTTCTTGACAGTGGGCTGGATTCTTTCAGCTACTGGAGTAGGTGGTTTTTCACAGTTTAAAAGCAGAAGGGATAAGATGAAGATTATAAAAATAAGACAGAAGAACAACAAATGAATCATTAAAAAGTCAATATTAGCCCAAGATTACAGCCACGTCTCATTACTTTGTACTGGTCAGCTCCTGCAAGCAAAGCTAATAACCAAACTAATAAGAAAGCAAGAAATAACTGTTCAGCCATAGGTCCTTATCAAACACCATTTACCAGGATGGTTGATGGTCATATCACTGGTACTGGACAAAAGCATGGGCACAGTAACTTTTCCTACTCATTGACTATTAGTCACATCTTGGTTAAAGTGAAATATCATTTTAAATATTACAGAAATGTGGCACTTTGCTCAAATAAGGCATCTGTTCCAGCAAAATGTTATGTTTTGAACATTAAAAGAAAAAAAAGTTTTCTGTTTTTAAAGAAAGCATGTGGACATGAAGATGAGTCAGTTGGTTTGAGTGGTTACTGTATGTGAAGTTATTTTGAATCATGTAAAAATTAAAAATACTTTGAAAGAAATCACTTTCCTGAAATATTACTTTAATGTTTTCTATGCCTTTGTTTTATTTTTATCTTTCTATTTTACCAACCGCTCAGCGAGGGAGAAAATAGCAAACTTTTACAACTCAGAAAGATCAGGAGATTACAAACGTAGTCATGTAGTTGTGGGATTCTGAATGGAGAGTACAGATGAAACATCAGCCTCAGGAAAACTCCCCTTAGAGCATGAAGACATGCCAGTTAAAAGTTTAGGTTTTCTGTAAACACTAGGATTATATCTATGACCTTGATAATTTGACAATTCTTAAAATAAGTGGAACTCAGGGGATATTCAAAACCTTATAAAACAGAGTATTCTGAGCAGTGATATTCCCCAAAGCTGTCTAGAACAAAATAGGGGACAATGCAAACCGAGGGGATATTTAAATCCAAGGAGTGCCTGAGACTTTTGTAAGACTTTCCAGGGAGGTAGGGCTGTATTTGTCAATTTGCCTAAACATCTTCACTCCATATGTTTTCACATTTTGCTCCTAAGCTTTTAATGCATTTTACATTAAATAGTCATTGAATAAAAAGAAAATTATCCTGGGATAATTTCAGGAAGCAGTTTTCCTCCTCCCAGTGGTATGTTCTGCCCATCAGACTAAAGCGCTGGTGTCTTGCTTGCTGCTGGCCCAGCCAGAGGAGTCCTGCTGCCTTGTCCACACCATGACCCCACCTTCTGCCTGTGGGAAATGCCCTTCCAGGGGCTGGGTGCTATAGCCCAGGGACTAGAGCATCCTGCAGCAAAAGGCAGAGGTTTCAGCCCTTTTAGGCTGAGAGAATGCAACACCTAGGACAAAAGCTTCTGAGAGATGTGCTGGAGCTTTTGGGGTTCACAGAGAAGGTGCCTGTCCCTGCAGCACAAGCAGAGTCTGCCTTGCACCATCAGGAGCACCTGAAACCTTGGGCTGTCCTCAAAGCACAAAGATCCCACAGGTGGGATTTGCCTACAGGCACAGTCATCCCTGTATGCTTGGGATTTCCCCTAATGGATATCAGTGAAAACTTATTTGGAGAAACTGTATTTCAACATCTGTGGTGGAAATAGCACTTTGAAGAATGGTGACAATCGTGACACTCCTGAAATTACCCACTTGCCTACCCCGGCAGCAAGGTCCTGCCTGCCAGGGAAACATGAGTCAAGCAAACTAGTGGTGTAAGGGGATTTCTGAGCCATTCAGGTGTTCAGCATCAGTGTTATGCTGATGTTGTTACATGTGGGCACCTGTGTTTGCCACTTTAGTGGCTGGTGCAATGGGTGTTGATATGACACAGGAGACAAACAGCCACAATTCCTCAGCTGCAAATGTATGTTGGAGGAGAAATGTTCAAAGAGGGGAAAAAATGTGAAGTGTGTGTACACTGTTGCTCTCTGCTGAATTTGTGGATACACTGTGGATCAGAAGGGGCTGGGACAGTGATCCTCTCACAGTCTGAAGGAAAAGAAATTAAAATGGAAAAAATATTCCCTGCCCAGTTCAGATTAATTCTAAAAATTATTGTTTTGGCATAAAACTTACAGAGCTCTTTTAGCAACTAAAATAAGAGGACACCGCAGCTAAGGCCTCTCAGAAGGGTGCATTCTGACATCCCTTCACCCCTGCTGCCTGCATTGCTGAAAACCTGTTACAAAGAGATTTGCCTGGATGCAACAACAACAAAAACTGAGGCCACGTAGCTCTGTGGTGGGGAGGCCCAGGGACTGCTGTAAAGCTCTTTATTCTGTAGCTGCATGGGAATGCTTCCCTCGCCTGCATTGGGAATACTTAAGACTTCTTTGCCTGACTTTTCTGTCTATATAAAAAACAATATGGAAGGTAAAACAACCTCACAATCAACAGGGCTTTGCAGTGGTCGGTGTGAGTATGGTGCTGCTGCATGTGACACAACGAGTAGCAGGTGGAGAGAAGAAAGATCCCACCACTTCCATGTGCAGACAATTTAAATGCAATCAAAGCAAGGCAGCAACAGCTGCTGCTTATTGGGAAGATAGGCAGTGTCCTTCAGCTTGGGCCCATTTTGCTTTGACTCCTGAGCTGTTGGCTGCCTTCTCCAACTGCTCTTGCCTGCACTCCAGCCAGTGGAGAACAGTAAAATTCACTGTAATCTAGTGAGGCTGAAGTGTTTTCTACAGTGTTGTGATTTAAAGCTGACCTTCTGAAGCTTTTTGGAGACTGAAATCTGTTCTGGAAATATCATGGTAAGATGCTGAATGCTCTGCTTCTGATTTATTCATTAGTACTGCAAAAGTGGTTGGGAAATTCTTGTTTTTAAAATATGTTGTAAGGTGAATTGAGAGCTAAAACTTCATGCAAAATGAATGATCTGAGGAAAAAGTATATGGTCATTTTCAGGATGCTTTAAATGTGTTTTTTGTAGCATTCAATTTATTCCATTTTGACTCTCAAACCTGATTCTGCCTATATATATCTGGTATTAACATGAAAGTTAAAATGCAAAGTTTCTCTCTACATTTTTGGTTTTGGAGTGGATGTAGTCCTATAAAATGGTTTGCTTTCAATAACACTGAATTTTTGCTGATCGGAAAAGCTAGTAAGGGTCTTTTAACCAGCTTTACATACAGTGTATTTCTTTGTACTGTTCTGATGCCTTGCCTCCTAAAACTGACACAGAACAGAAAATCCAGAATTACACAAGCATGAAAGCAATGCTCAGTTTGTCGATTTGGAAGTGGTTTTAAGTGGTGCCGAAGTCTCATGGTGCCCCTTTTATCCATTTTTCCTTCTATGGAAATTGTTGGGGTGTTTGTCTGAAGCGTGGTTATATCATACTGTTGTATCCCAGATGACTTTGAACACCACAGAAAAATCCTGGTTAGAGGGAGTGTGTGAAACGTCTGGACCTTTGAAAGGTTCAAGCGTGCGATGCATGTGCTTCATTATCCCAAATGTAGGATGCCTTCTGCATTCACAAAGCCATGGTTTTTGCAGTAGATGAGTTATGGAAAAACAGATAATGATTCACGAAAAAAATCCTACTTGTGCTCAGTTGGATGATCATCTTACTGCTACTTAGCTTTTTTTCCTGAGCACGAGTTTGGGTGTGGGTGCACAGTGGCATGTGGATAGGGGAAGGGGGGACCATGTGTGCATGTGAGTTTATATATGGAATTAATATATGGATTGGGATATTCTTTTTAAGCCTGTAAAGTGTGCGTGCTGCTTTTATTCATTAGCACCTACAAAGGACTAATTGCCATCAGGCATGTAGGTGGAATTTTTGGCAGCGAGCAAGAAACGCAATAGGTTTGATGACAACCAATGATCTGCCAAAGCCTTGTCAGAAGAAGAAGCTAGTTTTGCTGTCACTCACCCACCCCTTTAAATTCAAATGCAGATGCTTCCAGGGGGTGTGTGGCACCCATCCAAGTCAACGTTTGAAACGGAGGGCTCCTAATACTGTATATACAGACAGTGCTGTAGCTGTGGGTGCTGCTTAATGCTTGAGGTGAAAGCTGAAATGGAGACAGGATAAGGGCTGCTATGCCCTTAGTGACAATAGGGCAACAAGGACCTCACCAGGAACAAGTGGTGGCACCTTGCAGTGACCAGCAGGACCTCTTGCTGGGGAAGCCAATGACAAGAATTGACTTTAGGCTTGTAAACCCCAGAAAGCTGTCATGGGAAATTCTGGATTTGCAAGGGTGACTTTGCTGTGCTGTGGCTTCATCACACAGCTCCAGCCAGTGTGGTGTCCTTGTGCCTGAGGGACAGGAGAGTGTTTCGGGCGTCATCAGCATTGAGTTCGTATCTGCTGGTGGGGGACCAGAGACACTGATAACCCAGGAGGCCAGAAAGGGCCCATTTGACCTTTGGCTTAACCTTGGAGGTGATGCTTTTGATCTCTTTTCCATTAGCTCCAGTTCTCCAGCTGGAAAGTAAAGCTCTTGCAGAAACTCTCAGAAAAGTCCAATGTAATAAAAGTGATGTGGCTCGAAAGTGTCTGTATGTTAAGTACTTGTGCTGTTGTGAACAGCTGTGGCTGAAAACTTGCCTATATGGTGTCTGTGGTATGGATATCTGCCTACAGTAAGGTGCTACAGATGTCTGCATAAGGAACATTATATAAAGAATGACAATTTTTATCTCTCCATCAAAGCAAATTAAACCATTTGAAAGGAAACTAAGGAAAAAAAAAAATATTGCTCTCTATTAGCATTTGCTTTTTTCCAGTATTAAGCTCAGTGTATTTCATTTTGGCTGGAAAATGTGATTATATTCCTTACAATTAATACAGATGAGTTCCAAATGTATGTGGTGCATAAGATGAGTCTGCATTAACTTTGCTTTTGAATTCTATACATCTGAACATCCACTTATGGCAAGTGTTGAAGAAATTTGTCTAATACATGACAAGGAACTGTCTTCACAGCTTTTTTCATGTTATTCTAAGAATAAATGTAATCCTTTAGCTTTAGTATAGAGCAGGTATTGATTGTCTCTGAGAGGGCATACACTGATGTGATTGAGATGAATAAGAGAGATCTTTTGAGTCTGGCTCAAGTTCTCTTTATACCCTGGAGTCCAAGGACTCCACTCCACTGGGCTTCCTGATTGCATACCTCCCCTATCACCTCAGATGACCTCCTTCTTCCCCCTCAAAAGGAGGGAGAAGTGCTAATTCTGCTGGAATGTGGCATTTATCACCTGCTGCGTTCCAAGGGGATTAGTGGGGTTGCTACTTCATGCCATATTTGTTTCAGTATACCTCATATTATTTGATTCCTACCCATAACCTTTTGTACAGGTTGGACTTAGTTGTAAGAAATTGATACAGAAGTACATGAACTCTTTGTAGTTGATCATATTAACAGAAAAATCCCTCCCCCTCCCCCCAAATGTGTGTGTATGAGTGAAAAAGACATGACTGAAAGAAGGTTATCTATTTTAAAAAAAAAAAAATTAAAAAAAATTATGTTATATATAAATTCACATATTGGACTAATTGCTGTAGCACAGAAGTCTTTCCATAAAATAATATTGTATCTTAAGTGTCTCACAGGCCTGTTGTGAGACTAAGAAATGCTTGCTAATCACTTTGACAGCTTCAAAAAAGGTGCTGTGAAAGTAATAGTTATTTCTGTTCTGCTTTTTTTATTTTCTATATTACAATTGTGATCAGGAATTGGAACATCTACTTTTATCAAATGGTGGGTGGTATCTACTTCAGTTCTTATGGCTGTTTCTCCGAGTCACAAACTGACATTGGAATAACAAATAAAGCAGAAACGTAACTGGGTGGTCCTATATTTTATTTCTCATAATGTCACAGGAACAACTCATTCAAATAAAAATAATGCTTCATTTACTGCACATGTAATTGGTGTGCTTAGGCGGCGAGTACTGTGAATTACTGAGACAGTGACTTTGGGGTCAAATTAACCCACACTTTATCACGTTTCATGAGACTCCTTGCCAAATAATTTAGTACCGGCCTTTCTGGTGTTAAGTACTGTTCACTGTAGCAGAAGTTACATGGTAAATTTGATTTAAGACCAGGGAAACCTAATTTGTTGGGGTTTGATAGTCTGTGGAGCCTACAAAAAGGTAGTTCATGCCCTTTTCCTTGTTTTCATTCTTTGTATTTTGTTGAAAGGCAGCTTTACAAACACTGAGCTGCTTGCTTCTGCTTTCTATATATGGTCACTCTGGTATTTTCCACACAGATATTAAATAGTTGCTGAAGGGAAAGTGCACTTGTGAATGGGAGAGGAAGTAGCCCATAGTCTTATTATTCAGATAAATAGATAAAAAGAACAGAGATTATTTGATTTATAGAAAATTAACAAGAACAGCCTCTGAATTTACACTGGCCAAGAAATGAATTAAGAATATGATCAATCTTTCTGTCCAAGGGCATGAGCTAATGACCAGCTGCAGCCAAGAAGAGCTTCTTCCCTGTGGCAAAGTCATCACAACATTGTATGCTGTTGGAGTTTTATGTTCTCCTCTGTAGAATCCAAAGCTTTCTCTTAAACCACTTGCTGAGAGAGCACACCCAACGAACAGGGACGTGGAAGTGCTTTGGTACTGCAGCTTTTCTCCTGCAACCATGTCTTGTTTGTGCACTTAAACACTGCCAGAGAATTTAATTGAACCTATTTTTTATTTGTTGCACGAGTGTTGCATTTTGAAGTCCAGAGTGACTACATTATCTTGTGATGCTTGTGGATGCGAAGCCGCTGATGCTTGTAGGTGGAATTAAAATTGCTTTAGTTATAAAGACAAGGCTTCAGCCTGAGCATGGTGCTGCTGAGAGATGGAGACATGTAACCTTTCTTTTCCTTTGGGCTGGATTACAGTCCTTCAGATAATATTTGTAACCCATATATCAACTAATGATTGATCAAATAATGCTTGTAATCCATATATCGGCCAATGATTCCAGGAGTTTGGGGACTCCAAGCAAAAATGCTCTGTGTTTCCCTGGTGATTTTCCTCTCAAGAACTTGGGAGATGTTGCTGTTGGTGAAGTAACCTTGACTACAGCTCCCTTTCCTTTTTCTTGTTATAGTAATTTTGGCTATTGGATTTGCACGATCAGGCCTTTTCTAGCCTGGTCTTGGCTGCTTTTTCTCTCTCCAAAAAGAAGCTCACTGGGTCAGTAGGATCTATATAATGCAGAATTTCTTTTTGAAATTTTGGAATTTCTTGCTCTTTTCCCCTTTGAATTGGAAATGCAGCAATTAGACCAGAGGTAATCCCTGCAGTCCTCATGATGGCAGGATGTGTCCAACACTAAAAAATATAGACTGTCTCTTGCTTGGAATCAACATATCTGGATCAGCTCATAAAAATTCCCAGTAAAGAATATTCTACAACCTCTCTAGGTAGCTTTTCCAGTGCTTCCTAGCCATTATAAATAGATATTTAGAGAAAACTTTGCTGCAAATTAAGCCAAATTCTCCCTGAGCTACTTCAAATGCATATGGAAAACATTGATCACCATTGTCTCTGTAACAGCTTCTTGCATATTTGAAGGCTGTCATCATGTCTCTACTCCCCTTTCTCCTCCCTGGTCTCCTCCAGAGTAAACAAGACCACTTCCTTCATCCTTTTCTCATACTAGCCATTTTTCTGGTCTCAAAAATTTGCTTTGATTGATCCTATGGCATGGTGCTGAAAACTTTACTCAAATCAGCATCTGAGGCCTCACCAAAACTGAGCAGAGCAGCACAATTATGCTTAAAAGCCAAAATAGTTTAAGCAAAACCAGTTTGTTCAAATATTTTGATGCTGTCAGATGTGTACCAATGTAGGCACAACTTGATAGTGAGGGCTGATTAAAAATGTCTTTTAATTTTTATTTACAGAGGTAACTAAGCAATTAAGCAGATGTAAAAACATTAATGTTTAATTCAAAGAATTATGAACCACAATATCTTGGATCTTTCTGATGTCAAATGAAACACGAATATGTACTGTATTTCTGAAGAGAGAATGAGGTGCGAGAATTCAGTTTCCTGATACAGAATTTTACATTTCTGAAGGAACTGGACTTCACAAGTTGCTGTGTTCTCTATTTGTTGTTTTTTATACATAGATATTGAAATTTGTCAGACATTAAACACATCTGAGAATACCCACAAGCTAATGTCATGAAACATCTGTGTGCATGTGTGTATAACAAACCATGGATGGAATTTTTACTATAAAAGATATGAGCAAATCTGTAGATTGCTTTTTATTGTCATTTTTTCAAATTATTGAAGTGTTTTGGAAAGGAGAAAAGAACAAGAGAAATGAAATGGGTGTTTATTTTTTAGGCTGTTTAATAAAGGGTCAGATTTTCCAGTTGTGCAAAGCACTGCTTGATGAAAAGCCTCTCTGTTGATCACCTAATTTAATGTAGCACGATGTCAGGTTCCTGTTCTTTGAAAGTACAGTGACAATTTTTCAAACTTCAGTACTTAAACTTGCACTTCTAAATCTAAGTTTAGAGGGGTGATGGGTTTGGGGGCGTTGGGTTTTCAGTTGGGTTTTGGTGTGTGTTGGTGTTTGGTTTTATTTGTTGATGTGTTTTTTTTCTGGTGGGTTGGTTGGTTGCTTTTTAAAACGTAAGACATCCAGTGACTTGAGTGTGGATGTTAGTGGAGGCCCTATATTCTTTTTATGTTATTACACAAGGCCCCTTTTAAAGTCCTTGAGAGTGGATTTTGGTTTGCCAGATTTGAAAACAGAGTGCTAAGCTAGAAAATAGCAAGAACAGTTTTAGAAACTTCATTTACATGTACAATGTTTGTTCTGGCAAGTTCAGCACCTTCACGTGAGCAAAGGGTGCAACATAGCATCTCAGTCTTAACATCATCTTAATTCAGGGAAGTGCTGAAGTACAGTAGGCAAATACATGTCTCTCCTGGGGAGATCTGATCAGGTATGATCTCCTGAATTTAGGCCTACAAAAACACCTTAAGTAAATAAATAAAATACGTTTTAAAAAGAAAAGTCACCATCATTTTATATTCTGTTGCTTTCATCTCAGTGAAACAGCATGTTGCAAGAAGCTGATCTGTTTTACTCAAGTTTTTGAAGAGTGTGGCATTAATCAATGTGAAGTTGGCCTGATAGAAAAAGCATCAGTATTTTTGTGGCAAGAGGCTTCAGGTGGAACTGGGGGCATCACAAAAGTGTGTGGGCTTTAGGTTTATTGTCTCATCAAAACAAAAAATCATGTTATCCACCCATTTCACCTGTTGCTCATTAAAATTGTCTTAATGCTTTGAATACCTATTGAGCATCAAGTCCTTCAGTGACTGTTGTAGCTTTTAGGAGTCTAATGCTGTCACCAGCCTGTGGTCCTGTTCTGTCCCATGTGAAGAGTGGGAAGGGTGTTCTTTGGTAGTGGTTTTTTCACACTGAAGTCTTTTTGAGGAGTAATGTAGAGATTCTATTTTCTTTCTTTTCCTCTTGGGGAAAAAAATAGTGAAGCCAAGAGGTGATAAAGCCATGCCAACCCCAAAACAATACTGCATGTGATTTCTTTTAGACCATAACATAGAAAAGAATTTTATTGTTGCATTATTTTGTGATCATGGAGAACTCTCATGAATGGAGAAGACACTTTATGCTTCTCTTGACCTGATACATTTTAAAAATGATATTGCAGAGGTACAAAGCAGATCCCTTTAGTTGCATAAAGAACTCTGGGAGTGGAAAAAAAGAGTAGACCGTGGCTGACAACTCGGTTATATTCCATACCAAAGACATATATATGTTGAATGGATTTCTTTTTGGTTTTTCATTTGACTTTAAAAGTTATTTTTCCACATGTCTCTTTCTATGAATCATTCAGTAGTGTTAAACAAATTCCGAAGTGAGAGCAAATATTAGTCACCTCTTTCCTGATCCAGGTAGCTGTGTGGGTGGACAGGTGGAGGCAGGTTAGACCGCAGACATTGCTATATTTTCAGCATATCCTTTAGATGACTAGGGTTTTCCTTCTAATCCCCAGGACAGATCAATTACACTCAGACTGGGGTAGAAGCAGTATTTAGGCATCTGCTACATGACTAAAAAATAAAAATAATAGGAAAAAAAATACCCCAATCAAAATAGACAACTTATTTTGCGTGGAGTAGTACACATTTCACAGGGATGACTCACCTGGGTATAGACCTGCATGATTACACTGGATCTCCCACACCCCATGTAATAGGATAAAAGCATCAGAAAGTGAAAAGGCATTTTCTTCCCTCCTCCAAAAAGGCAAAGCACAACTATGCTTGTTTTAGCAAACAATACTAAAACCACTGGTGTTTAGAGGGGCTAAGTGTCCAACTTGACAATATATCACCTTTGAATAAGAAAGAACCCAGACAATGTGTCATCCTTTGCTTCTGATGCAACTCTTCTAAAACCCCAGCCTGTTGTTAATACTCTTTAACATTATGTCTGTCTTGTCCTCCAATTGCTGTTCTCCAGCAAAGTTATTTCCAACAAAATCAGTCCTGTGGTGTGGGCTTTTTTAGTCAAATTCTCTTCTATACTTGAACCCTTTTTGTCCTTTCTCTGCCACTTCTGTTTTGTGTGGCTTTGTGCTATATTTCTCTATTGTAATGCTGGAACATCTAATTAAGATGGCTCAAATAACTGCTTGAACAAAAATTTCATGGACTTCTACGTTTTGGGAGAGTTCAAACTGTCAGTTCAGCCATTCAAAATGATCAAGCCCAGTGGCAAAAACTAGACTTGGGTTTATACTCTGGCTTCAAACATCCTTGAGATGTCAAGACTATTAGTCTAATATTCACTTCTCGGGTAGTGGCAGGAGAGGGACAGAGGGTCATTTGCTTTATGGGGGTTTGCAATTTGGCAGAACTAGTCTGCTGTCTTTCCCTAGAATGGTCTTGATTAGCAAATGCCTTCATCTTCTGACTAAATTTTTTGTAAAGTGTTTTTTGGATGCTTTGGGGTGAGATGTGCCACACTTTAAAATAACTAGTATTTATTACCTTGTCAAAGCATTACTCAAGTGCTCCTTGGTGGCATTTACTATAGTGGCTATGCAGAACACTTCTGGATTTGTTTGTGCTAACTTTTTCATTTAGCTGATAAATTCTTGATAGAACCTGTAGTCAGAATCAATTTAAGACTTGATTACCTCTTAAGATGTCCTTTCTAGCTTCAGACTTTGGTTGAGACCTCATGTTGCATATAAGATCTTAGCAGTATAAACCATTACTGGCTGAAGTCAATACAGCCTTCCATTTAAAACTGGGATGATGGTGAAACTCCAGATCTCTTATGTTTGCAGTCCTGGTGAGTAAATTGTGCTTAAAACACATGAGAGTTCTCAGGTTATCCCTCTTTGCTTTTATAAATGTAGTTGATGTTACATAAATGGACTCAGCAGTTTATGTTGAATCACTGTGTCAAAACAACATCAGCAGTGCCAAATCTCAACGTATTATTGGAAGACAAAGATTTCTTCCCAAAGGCATTCATATAACTATCCCAAAAAGAAAAGGGTAAGAGAGCTATCCTAAAAATCCCATTTTTTGACAGTGTTATAAACTATAAAAACATATATAAAAATATATAAACTATCTTAAATTAACCATGAAGTCATTCATAACTTGAAAATTTTTTACAACTCATTAGGAGATGGGATGAGGAGAAAAGCATGTAAAAGACAGTGCTTGATTATTCTCCTTTTATATATAGCACTATTCTCAGCAGTAATGAATATATTAACCAAACAAATGAAACCTTGATTACTCTCTGAGGTATTCTGACAGCACACTTCATGAATCCCTCTGTGGGGAAGGTAGCCACTCAACCACCAACCAGTGGCTAGGCTCAGTTATATAGAGAGACAGTGCTAAATTAGGGGGTTTTTTTGTGTATGCTTTGCTTTGTTGTTTTTTTTTTTTTTTTGTAAGTACATCGTTGCTGGTATTAAAATTTAATGTAGTTTGTACAATAAAAACCTTGTGTAATATTTTTTTTTTTTCAAATGTGGTGCAGATTTGATTACATTTCATGTGGTTTAACATGTTTAGAGAATTATTTTAAGAAGTTTTCCCATTTTAATGAAACGCAGACACTTTTATAAATGTTTCATGTCTGAAAGTTGTGTTTGGCTGATGCGAGGTCTGAAACTAAATCAGCCTGGCTATGCCTTATTAACGAACAAATCTCAGATTTATAGTATTTTAAGTTTTTGCTTAGGGTTTTATCACTCAGTGATGGGGAATATGTTCTCGGCAGTGCCTGTAGTGACTAGAGCTGCCAGCTGTAGCCCACCTCTTCCTGGAGAGTCATGAAATGAGCTGTTGCAGCATGAAAGTTCAGCCTCTCTGCTGGAGAAACCTCCCTGTGAGCTGTTCAGAGTCACTCTCACTGGCACGTCTGCCTCGGCACTACTGTCTGCGTGGCTCAGAGAGGAGCCAGATGGGCAGGCTCTCGTTTTTTGGCTGTTAGCCTTATGGAAAGTTGAGGAGAAATCCGTGGTCTTTAAGGTGTCCCTTACATACAGCAGGGGCCAGCAGCAGTTGTGCCTGATTTAACCATGACAGGGACATGAGGAACAGTCTAGAGGATGTAGCAATAGTGGCAATGGAGGTCACTCCTAGAAAGCTTTGTGAACCTCTGCCATGTGGTCACTGGAGGATTTTTGTTGTCTTTACAACTGGCAGTGAGTTTTAAAACCAGTTCAAGATTTATTTCTGTTCCTGCTCTGGAGGTCTCTGAGCACCACCCTATTGGGACACCTCTGGGAAATCCTGAAAAATACCAATGCCCAGTGTAGACACTACTTCAGGAACACCACTACTCCTATGAGCAGAGGTATCCTGCCCCTCTCTGCTGGTTAGATGAGGAAAAGATGAAGATCTCATCACAGTTCTGAGAGGCAGAGCGGTGGTGGGGAAAAGGGTATGTGATGGTTTCTCAATTTGCCTTTGTAAAATTCCTAATTTCGTTATAAGTAGAGATATCCCCCAAGCAAACAGGACCAAGTTCTGAGCTACTGAGTGGGCTGGTTTGTTCTGGGGATTTCTGTTGGGGTTTTTTCCCCCCACAAAGATATTAACTCATTGGAAATATTTTCAGTAGTTGATAGATGATTTTTCTTTTTCTTTGATTAATTGGGGTAGGAAAATAATCTGTGAGGAAAACCTTCGGGATTGATTGGAATTTTCATTGAAAAGGCAGGGAAAACACTTCCATGTCCTCTTTTTTAAAAATCTTTTAAAATTTTTATTCTTTCCTGAATGTACTGGGAACTTGCCATGTTCTGGGTCAGGAAAAAGACCACAACCAGTTTATTATTATTTTTCCTTTTAATGAAGCTGATTTCTTTTCCCAGTATATGCACTTTGCAGTCCACTGATTTGGACAGGAAAATCTGTCCTTGTTAAGAAAAATACTGAATAAAACAGAGCTGTTAGCCCATATCCAAAAATATTCTATGTTTTTGTTTTGGGTTCTGCTGAAAATGCTTCATTAACTTTGCCTCAGGACACTAATTAACAAACTGGCCATTAATTGCTGGTAATAAGGAACTTGTCAGCAGTCATTGTTTCCTTAAACTGCCTAAATTCAAGAGGACAAGTTTAGAAGAAAGTACCTCTCTGAAAGATCCTTGTCTTTCCTCTCGAAGGAAAGAAACTCCCAAGTAAGTGAATGAAAAGGACCTTGGGACTGTTTATTGTTGGATACTGTTAGTTTCTGAAGCAACAGGGGTGCATCTAGAAATGACCAGTAATGTGATGCTAGAATAAGCTGTTTCCTTGAAAACATTTCTTGCCTTTGACTGGAAACAAACCTCACTAAAAATAGTCATGAGAGAGTGATTTCATTCCCGAAGATTGAAGTGGTAGCCATGTATGTATTTCTTGCCTGTCTTCACTTATCTTGTTCATGTAATAAATGGAATGACGACAGATGGATGTGGTGACATTACAGCCAGCAAGAACAATTGCTGCCATTTACTCTGCAGGCAAAGAGCTGGCCTGAAATTGGAACAGGTATCTTAGTCCCCAGGGCATTTGGAGAGAGGTTACAGTGCTCAGTTAGGGATGGAAAAGTATTCCTCTAAACAGAGGTGAGAGTAACGTTGGGGAATTCACAGACAACTCCTGGCTTCCTGTGCTCTGGGAGGATACAATGCTTCTATTTCCATAGTTTCTGATTTTCAAAAAGGATGTGCAAAAGGATACAAACCCAGATGAAGTTCTTTGATTCAGAGGAGTTAGCAGTGGGCTCTTGCATTCTGTAGGTTATGTGGAGATTTAAAGAAAAAAAAACAACAAACAAAACCCCAACATTATTTAAAACAAGAAGCCCAGAACTCTTGAGAATGAGGGTGTTGTGTTTAGCTGTTTTACTTTTCTTATGCCGCCCTAAGGAGGCCAGTTTCTCATTTGATTAGAGATGACCCAAATGATCATCCCTTTCTTTTTTTTTTATCTCCATCAGGTAAACTTTTTTTTCCTTTTCCTTAGGTTTAAAATATCTTTTTAAACATCTGTTGTTGAGGGAATTTTACCTTGACGTTCCTATGAGGAGTAGATTTAGATGATGCACTATTGTATCTTTGTCTTTATTTTAATATCCTATATTTTTGTGGGAGTGTTGAGATTACATAGCCATATATTGTTTGGATTATTAAAGATTGTCAAAGTAAATTTGATTATTGAAAAATGGATCAATGGGGGAATAAACTTTTACTAGCATTTAAAATTCAAATGCATAAATGCATAGACAAGTGTTCCATATCCAAACTGGAAAAGTTTTTTGAAGACTCACAGATCTTAATTCAAGAAAATCAGCCACATAATTTTAATTAGATATAACCAATCTCTTTACTTCTGTCTTTCTTCAATAACCTTGCAAAGCTTGAGGAAAGAAAAAAAATCTGACGAGAGAAAACAATGTATAAATGTACATATTTTTGCTCCAAATCATTGTCAGTTTACTTATTGCACCTCTAGAAGGTATTTTGGTATTACAGAGAAGATTGTGCTGTGGGAGCTTGAATAGATTTTGTTTTGATTACTTTCTGAATCTTTTTCTTTTTGGCCTTTAATTAAAGGTGCACAGGGGAAAGAAGTGTAGAAAAACAATGGCTTCCCAAAACGAGACATACATAAAGTACAAGCAACAGGAAATAGAAAAGTTTAATGAGACTGCACGTCAGAAAAGATTTAGTGACCTTATGGTGCCAAAATCAAGACGTATTAAACCTGATTGACGCTTTTTAAAGGACTGAGCATTCATCTCTGCAAAGCCAGATTTACTTAAATGAGTGGGGTGGGATGATCCTGGCCGGATGCCAGGTGCCCACCAAAGCTGCTCTATCACTGCCCCTCCTCAGCTGGACAGGGGAGAGAAAATATAATGAGAGGCTCATGGGTCAAGATAAGGACAGGGAGATTGCTCAGCAATTATGGTTGTGGGCAAAACAAACTTGGCTTGGGGAAATTAATTTATTGCCAATCAAATCAGAGTAGGATAATGAGAAATAAGAATGTATCTATAACACCTTTCCTCTGCCCCTCCCTTTTTCCTAGGCTCAACTTCACTCTCAATTTCTCTGCTTCCTCCCTCTGAGTGGTCCAGAGGGATGAGGAAAGGGGGTTGTGGTCAGTTCATCAGATGCTGTCTCTGCTGCTCCTTCATCGTCACTCTCTTCTCTGCTCCAGCGTGAGGTCACTCCCGTGGGAGAGAGCCCTCCACAAACTTCTCCAGCATAAGTCCTTTCTCCAGTGGGCTACACCTCTTCACAAACTGCTCTAGTGTGGGTCTTTTCCACAGAGTGTATTCCTTCAGGAACAGATTGCTCCAGTGTGGGTCCCCTGTGGAGTCACAAGTCCTGTCAGCAAACCTGCTCCAGTATGGGCTTTCTGTGGAGTTACAACCTCCTTTGGGTGCACCCATTTGTTCTGGTGTGGGGTCTTCCACAGGTTGCAGGGTGGATATCTGCTCCCCTGTTAATCTCCATGGACTGCAGGGTGGCAGCCAGCTTCACCATGGTCCTCACCATGGTCCTTACCATGGGCTGCAGGAGAATCTCTGCTCTAGTGCTTGGTACACCTCCTCACAGCAGGTTGTTTTTCCCTGTCTTAAATATGCTACCACACAGGTGCCACCACTGTTGCCAACTGGCTTAGGCTTGGCCAGTGGCAGGTCTGTCTTGGAGCTGGTTGGCATGGGCTATATTGGACATGGGAGAAGCTTCTAGTAACTCTGTACAGAAGTCATCCCTGGACCCCCCCTGCTACCAAAACCTTGCCACACAAATTCAATAAAATGAGCTATGAAGAACAAAAATCACTTTTGAGAGCTTCATTCATGTATTTTAATAACTTCAGCAGCAAAGGGAAAATGCAGTGGCAACATTTTCCTATGTTGCTTGTGAAAATCAACCCTACCTGATTCAGTGAGGTTTTAAGCTCACCGAGGAGCCTCAGCAGAAGATGAAAATAATGTGGTTGGGCTAAACTCTAAAGGCAAAGCTGACTGGAAATTCATATTTTGAAAAAAACCATCAAGGTTCTCAGTTGAATTTGTTATTTCTACCAGTGACCAGGAGGAGAATACAGAATGTGCCTCATTAAACTTGCAGATGATGATAAGGTGGGAAGGGCACGAGGCCTATGTTGGAGAACTAGATTTCAGAATGATGGAAGGCTGTTGTAGTGATTGTTGTAGCTCGCAAGCTAAACACAAGTCACATATGGGGGCAGAAGGGAAAGTATGAGAGGATACTTGATATATATACTTGAAGTAAATCTTGGAAAAAGTGTGAAGAAACCTCATACTATGCTACACATATGGCAAGAGTGATGCTGGAGGACAGTACTGAATTTTGCAGTCTACCCCCCCAGAATGGTGGGATCTAGTAGAGAGGTTCCAGTGGGCAAGTCAGATGACTTAGAGCATTCACAGTAATGGAGTATTGCCTTAATTTGAGCTTGCTTCATCCAAAGTAGGGAAGACTGACTAAGGTATGATGATAGTCTTCAAATATTTGGAAGACTGCTGTAAACTGTAAATAAATATTTTCTCTTTTTTTTGTATACCCACATAAGGAGAAATAATGAGCTTATACTTCACAGAAAAATATGAAGGTAAGACATTAGGAAAACTTTTCTGGCAGTAAGTTGCCATAGACTGGTGGAAACTTTATTTTGTCCATAGGCACTGTGAATGCAATTTAACAGCCATGTTGGATGAACATCTGCCAATAAAGGCATAAGTATTGCTGTTGACTTTGAAGTTACTGTAGGTTCATGGGTCTGCTATGGACTGGACAAGGGACTGAAGGGCTCTTAGAACCTCTTCCAGCCTTATGGTGGCTCTATGTAGTTAAACACCTTGCTGAGCCCCCTCAGCCTTGAGGAAAATTATTTATCAGCATTTAAATTAAACAAAACACTTGTTAGTGAGATGAGTCTGGGGCTCACATTTAAAGACAGAAAAGAAAGGTACTAAGTTTTAGTTATAATGGTGTCAGTCATTATAATTAGTACAACATAACAGACAGTAACTTGGGGAGGACAAAGTAAGGGTTTATGCTGCAGAAGAGTCCTTGAGCCACATTCTGCACTTGAGTTTCTAGTAGGGATTATACCAAGATATAGCAAATAGCTGATTGTGGCTCCAGAAGTTTAACACCCAGACGAATGACAAGAAACAACATGTGGATGAAGCAAATTGGTAGAATTGGATAGTGGGAGGATGAGCTCATTTACAGAAGTATAGCTATCACCTAATGCATCTCTCTTGGCTGCACCGTACTGGCTGGCAGTGTTTGGTAGGTCTTGTGGCAGAAGCAAGCCTTAAGGTGGGATTAAATCTAAACTAAATAGCTCTTTATTTTGAGCTAAACATACCCTAATCTTATTAAATGTTTAGGGGAATTTGGGGGGAATTTTAGAGGGCCAGGTGAGGGAGTGGTGGGTAAGGCTCAGCAGCTGGATGAGTTCCTGCAGAAACCTGTTCCTACTGCCGAAAAGGGAGCAAGGGGTGGGGAGTGAATTCCTCCTCGTGCTCACTGGAATGGCACCACCTTTGGTGTTGGTCAATAGAGTGTTCTCCTTGAGATGTTTGTTTAGAGGTGGAGGCTTGGGTATGCACTACTTAAGGGTAATCCACTTCTTGTGCAGGGTTAAACCAATGGCTTGAACTCTGAGATGACCTCAGCACCCTCTGCTTTCAGAACTGATTCTCACTGATCTCAAGTTCAGCCTTGGCAAAGTAGTCTGTCTTTTTTTTTTTTTTTAAATCTTTCTAAAATATTTATTTACAGAGAAGGATTTTGAAGACAGGTGAATTTTCTGTAGGGTAATGAAGTGTTGGTCATTGTTGTCAATAAAACTTTGAAAACCTGTACCTAAGTATTATATAAATAACATTAATTTGGTGAAACATTTCAGAGATGTCTGTGGGGAACGGTATTTTTCGTTCTACTTCTAGAATTTGCTTTATTTGCATTTCATTTTATTTGTGTTTTTCTTTCAGCTATTTAAAAATCCTTGGGAGTTAAACATGACAGGTTGTATGTGAAAAGAAGAATTGCATTGCGATATGATTTACCACATTTTTCCCATGCCATGAGTATATGAATTCCTGCTTACATAAGAAAATATTTGAACATAAAAAGCAATAATTTGGAATCAGATAGTGCAGGATGAATCATGAGACAAAATCTCATTAGAGATCCAAAAAAATATTCTGGCTTTCCTGCCAGAGTGTTTTCATAAAACATTTTTTTCTGAAAAGGAATTACTCAGAAGGTAATAATTAAAAAAAAAGGGGGGTAATTTTTTTTTTTTTTTAAAAAGGCAACCAAAAGTTGATTTCACACTAAGAGTTGGCACTGTTGCAATGAAAATTATATTTTTATATATATATAATATGGGGGAAAAAAATTAAATAATCTGTTTAACTTTTCCCTGATACAGATTACTCTTCCAAGGGCCCTTCTGTTCTGCCATTAAAAAGCTACTGTCTTAGAGTCCCACTTCTCTTGCTTATTTGCTATAGATAGAGTTATCAGGTAGTGGAATAAAGTCATCTACAGTCTTCATGCTGATTTTTAACTTTTATTTCTTTTCCAAACCAAAAGTATCTAAGTTCCCAGATCTTTCATGTTTAGTGTGTTACACATCATAAGCTAGAAGTTATCAGCTTTTCTCTCTCTTGTTGTGCTCCTGTGCTGAAAGCATGAGCCTGTCTTTACCTTCCAGCCACCTTCTGTGGGGAATGCTGCCTGAAGTTTCCACTCCTGGGTTACTCTCACCAAGATGACAAAGGAGGCACAGGACAGGCTCACAATCCTATTCTGAGCCTTCAGGAAAAACCTGAGATGAGCCCCTGTAAGTCTCTGATGTGACTCTTGTGAAACTGAAGTGTGACAGAAAACGTGTGGTCATTTTTCTGAGAAAAGGAAATACTTTTTCTTTTCCTTTCCTTTTAGAATGAGAAAAGAGAAACCAAATTTGTCTCTGATGTGACTCTTGGTGAAACTGAAGTGTGACAAAAAACGTGTAGTCATTTTTCTGAGAAAAGCAAATACTTTTTCTTTTCCTTTCCTTTTAGAATGAGAAAAGAGAAGCCAAATTTAATGTCTTACATGCAAAATACACAAAAGTACTTGCTGCTTTAGTAATTGTTCAACATAAAAATATAAATGAGTAATTCTGTGTCAGCTTTGAGCTGAGTGATTATTTTAATGTGATAGAAATCTAACTCCAAATCTTCCTGGGCTTTGCCTTTGAAGTTATCCAAAAGGGTAGTTCCCTGCAACTGGAAATATGTGTAGGATTTCACAGATCTTCCACTTAAAAAAAAATATTTTTTTTTTTTTTTAAATTGTCAAAATATTCAAAATTTAAAAATCAGTTTTACATTTTAAAATCCATTTTGTAAATTCAAAGCAAATATCCATTTGGCAACTTTGGACAATTCCTATTTTAAAAGAAAAAAAAAAATCTCAAAGTCGACTTTTTGTTTTAAAAAGTTGGTAACGATTCAATAGTGCCAGTTGGAATATGCAGGTTTTTTTCTTCCTCGTGGGAAAGGTCTGATACTTCCATTTTTCAATACACCTTTTTGAGACTGTAAATATTCTAGAACACAGCAAATCTGTTTTCCATTCCTACATGCAGAGGCACAAGCCTGTGGCCATACAGGACATTATTTATTGGAAAAAGGCACTGTATTAGTATAGCATTGTTTTTACCACTGTATGTACAAATAGCTACCTGTGATCAGGTAGTTAACTGTTAGTATCTTAGAGCTAGGAGCTAAGAAAAAGCTGCTCTCCTCTAAGCAAACACGCTGGGCTGCCGACATCAATGTCAGTCCCTGTGGTTCACCTTTCTGTAGGGGTGCTACAAATGGAGGAGGTTAGAATGTTCCTAAACCTAAGTGCACTCAAAGGTCCTTTCAGTTTGTCTGGTATGGTTGGTTTGTTGAGTTTTTTGGGGGGAGGTGGGAGGGAGTGATGTTGTGCAGTGAGCATATTGATCTTCAGCTTTTTTGTTGGACTGTTCATGAATATATCTCCTGGTGTATTCCTCCAAATAACTTTACCATCCACTAGCTTACTTCATACAAGTTTGATAGAGCAGTTAAGGCAGAGGGAAGAGCAGATACCCTGTCCCCACAAGGAAAGGGCAGGGGTATGAGCTTTCCCACAATACGCATCAGAAAATTCACAGACCTCAGAAGCCATCAGAAGCACTAAAATCTGGTGGGGGGCAAGGAATTGGAGTTTACATAATCCTAAGAAACTTTTTGAACTTTCCCCATGAAAGGAATGTGTAGGAAATGAGGCTTCATTATCTCTAGTGACTGTAAATGACTTGTTTCAACCCTTTTTTCTTCTCTTCTCCTTCATGCCCCCCCTCCCCAATCTCCTGCAAAACCTGTTTGCAAGCAAGCCGATTCCAAAATAAAATCTTCCAGAGTGAGCTGGCATATAGGGAATATAGTAGAAACCCTGTGATGTAGCAAGGTGTCTGTGGGGCAGAAAGGTGGCCACTTGGAGAGCATAGTGAGGGGTTGATGTTCATCATGGATGCCGAGCTGGCCACGAGTGCCTTCATGCCAGCAGGCAGCCTGGAGCTGAGTAAGTGGCCTGGGAATGGCTGTATCCGCTTTTATGGACGTTTTCTTCATTTGAGAGATTGTATTATGGAGCCAGAGGGAGTGCTTCAGGCAGAATATATAAATTAACTGGTTACTGAACTGTGTAGGAGGGACTGAAGTGCTGGAAAGAGAAGCTTGCAATAAAACCTCCGTCTGTGCGCTGCAGAAAGGCAGTCAACCTGCCCAGGTCAAACCTCATGCGCTATTTCCAGCAGACGAAGGTGGTGGCCCAGAGCAGCTCGGGAGGTTGAACCACTGAAAATAGAAACTTGGCTCACAATGCTGTTTTTCAACAATTGCATTAATGTAAGATTTCCAGCTGACATGGGTGGAAGATTCAGGACGTGAATCCAGAGACGCTTTCAAACTATCCCGGAGTCTGGAAGCAGAGTTTGGCTACCAGTCCATTATAAAAAAAGCAAGTTCGTAGAACTCAAATCCAGTTCAAGCTATCAAGTGTCCTCCAAAATTTAGACATATTTGGATCAAGCATTTTGGTTACAGTCCATGTCTAATTTTCACCAAATGTTTTCAACTTCTAAATCCCCTTTTGCTCCTACTTTTTTTTCCTGACTGTATTTTCTTTCTTATTCTTGTCTGTTTAAAAATGTCAGACAGGGCTTTACCAGGGAGTTTTATTATTTTGGAATGCTCTTAGTTTTGTCATCTGCTCCTCTTTTTTTCTACTGTTCCCTGCCCCCCCTGTAATCTGTTTGACAAATTTATTTTATTCTGTAATAGCTGTTCCAGGGCAGTAGCTTTTAGTCACCTGTACAGTCCATTACACTACCTGCTCAGAATCAGACATGGTAAATATATAGTTTGTGCTCTATACTACCAAAAAGTTTGTGGGTTTTTAATTTTAAAACTATCCAAGTGCATTCATGTAGAAGATGGAGTCATCTTGGACTGTTTCTCTTCAGAATTTTGTAGCTCTAATGACAATATAGGTAGATGATATGAAAAATACTCTGACAAAAAATAGTCTGAAGCAGAATTCACAGCAAGTGGGATTTTCAACAGTACTTAGTAGCTTGCTTTTGTGTGTGTGTGAGTGAAAAAAGTATGTTTATAATGGAGCTTAGTTCATTAATTGATAGTTTTATTACCTATAAAAGTCATGAATCACCTCAGCTGGAGGGTTAGAAAAATACTAGTCTCTTTAATCCAGTACATAGTTTTTAGTAGCAGTCTGAGCAGTGTGAAGACACAGGTTGCTGTAGTGAAAGCAATAGGAATTTCAGATGATATATTGCTGTAGCTTTTATACAATGGCTCTGAATACAAAAAACAGCAAACACATATATTCTGCTTCAGCCTTGTCTATAGGTAACAGGTTATCTGAACAACCCCATCTTCACGGGCACAACTATAGCAATATAGAAGTAGAAATGGGCTGAAACTGCATTTATTCAGCCATATAATAATGGCAAATTCAATATGAACATATTAAAATGTATCTGTATATGTAGTGGACTCTTTCTTCTGGCAGTGGGCAAAACACATGCAATACTAATGCTTTTTATCAAGATGTTGAATTAAGCTCTTTTAAAAAAAATTATTTAAATAGACCATTTTTAACTCTAGATGCTAGAAAAAGTTGGAAGTCTTCTTTATAACAAAGTGATGACTCTTAAAATTTAAAGAAATGACAAAACAATCTGAAGAGGTGAAGAAATGAGGAGAAATATGTATCTTTATGGCCTTATCACTTTTTGCTTGTAATAAATTATTAGCACAGTGCCTTATTAGCATAAAGACTTTGGTTACGTTTGTACAGTGCTTAGAAGAGTCATCCAAATGTGCTCAAGGTCTTCCATGTTCAGCAACGTGAAGTATATGCAGAAGAAACCATCTCTCTGCTCTCAGAGGATATGAATAAGTTTCTATAGTCAAGTACTCAGCTGGTAGGAAGAGCCATTCTGTAAAGCTGGCTCTGTGAAACGGGGTCAGTCCCTCAGGTATCTATATTGATAGAGACTTACTTAATCACCCAGTCACATCCTTCTCCTTTTCTCTGTAATCTTGGCATTATTCACACCGCGGGGTGGATAATATTCTTGGAATTTCCAGTTAATCACAATTGTTGTTCAGTCATTTCCCACATTCAGGCTTCAAATATTGAGTAGTTAATTTCCTCAGAAGTGTTTTTATAAAATAATTCTTATCAGTGTACTTTCTGATTATTTCAAGAACTTTTCTCACCATACAAGTGAAACAAAGGAAGTGTTATCTCTGGTTTGCATCCTGGAAACCGATGTGCAGAGAGATTAAGCTAAATGTATCCATTCATTTTAGGGAAATCTGAGATGCCCAGGACCTGATTTCTTTTCCAAGTACTAGGAATTAGCTTGATCTATGCAATGCAGGATAGTCATATGTGACCAGCACTTACGTAATTCAAAAATCAGCATTCAAGTTAGGCATCCAGAAAATGAGTTAAACAGAACTTGGGACTATCCCTGACAAGCTACATATTAAAAGGCTTACCTGATATTTCAGAGGCCATCGTTTGAGTGGCTTTTCATGGGGATCAGAAAAGGTATATCCTTGGAGCTATAGCTAGAAAGGTTACTGAACTTTTCTGCCTTGTCAAATGGGACCTAAACAGTTTCTTTCTGCTGTCCCCTAAAAATTGCCCTCTTGGAAATAACCAAACCCTTTTTATTGAAATGAACAATAATACATAATTCAACCCACATAATGGTAAGGAATTGCAATTTGTCAGTCAGAAGCAAAGAAAAACAGGATTGTGCAAGAGGTTGCAGTGAATGAATGTTAATAGAAGGAGATTTGATTGCAGTGCCTGCAATAATAGAGTAATCTTCAGAGAGTTGCCTATGTCAATAGCAATAACAATTGTAAAAACATCAGTAGATTATGCTGCAAATATAAAGAGAGATAGAAAGGATGCTACACCTTTTTGTTTGCCCTGTGTTCAGACAGGAATGAGCAGCTTGACCACTGAGCCAGCTCCTGCCTTTCAGTGTAGGCCTGCAAAACTTCACTGATCAGTTGAAAACCGATCTGCTCACAGGGATTACAACATTGTGCATAGGGCCTTCTGGGGATGGCAGGTCAGGGAGTTGATTCCTTGAAGGCCACAAATCTAAAAATTTACTTCACATCTGGGAAGTTTGCTAGCAGAAGAATAACATGTGGAAAATACCACCTTTATTTGCTTCCTGTTACTTTCACATCACATAGTCTTCATTCCCAATTATGATTGCATTGAGCTGCAAGGGTTGGCAAATAGAAAGCAACAAAATGCCAAACTCCAAACAAAGCTGGATTCTTTCCTCTTCCTATCCCACCTGGCATGACAGGAGTTCCCCAGGCTGGCTCAACCAGCACCTGTACAGAGCCTGTGCTTGAGAGGATTCACAAATGCATGCCATTGAAATGTGGTAAGCAAATCTGGTGGTGGCCAGGAAGATTCAAATTGGGTTTATCCTCCTTTTCTGGCTAAGAAGTTTGGGGAAGCAAAAGCAATAGTCACTCAGGCTTGGCTCTTCCACCTGCAGACCCAAAGCTCATCTGTGAAGTGGACCTGATGTCATTTTAATTCTTGGATTTCAGTCATTTAATTGACTATGATAGGAAACTGGGAGGGGGAAGGGAGGTATTCCTCTTGCCTCGACTGTTGTTCCAGTTGGGAAACTGAGCTGAGGAGCTGAGTAACTTTCTGGTTACTCCCTCGCTCCCCTTGGCAGATATTGAGACAGCAAGGGCAGAGTTTTGCCTGCTTCCACAGTGTTCTCCACATCTCTCTGTGTTGAGTTACAAACTCAGCTGAAAACCTGCTGTCAACAGTGGTTTACTGTGGAACACTGGATTTCTAACAGGAAGGCAGTTCTGGAAGAAAAGATGTGGTTTTCTATGGGCAAGCTAACCTTTGGTGGAAAAAGCTGAATTCTAGAAGACTGGGATTTGAGAACAGTGGCATCTTTAGAAAAGGCTGTCTGGCAACAGATTAATATATGGCCCTAATACAAAAGGAAAATATATGTAATTAAAACATCACTTGAAGAAAATGCTGAGGAGAGGGATCCAAGAATCAAAATTTTTCATTTAGAAGAGTTAGCTTGAATCTAGAATTGCTCTGGCTGTCTAAAGTCACAGAATCACAGAATGTTAGGGGTTGGAAGGGACTTCGAAAGATCATCTAGTCCAACCCTCCTGCTAAAGCAGGATCACCTAGATCAGGTCACCTGAACTAGAAAGCTTTAACAATATGAAGAGTGTCAATCACGTAATGTCAAGGTTTTAATTACCTCTTGCAAATTAAGCAAACAAAAAAGAAAGCAAGTCCTACAAAAGAAAATAATCCTTTTTTTTGGTCATCTTTTAATTCAGTGTGAATTCTTATGCTAGCATGACTTTGCCATTGTTTAGGAATTGCAAAAGGATTTTCCTAGAGGTTTCACAAATGATGATAATGCAATAGTATTATCAGAATTCTTCAAATTGCTTAAATCCCTCAGCTCTTTGATTTATTTATCTTTTTTTCTTAAACATGTCATAACACTAGTCCTCTTTTTGCTCCAGATAGCTCATATAAGTAGCACCATGTTGTCCTACAGTGACAACCCAAAATAACACAGCTGAAAGTTGTGGTATATTTTCCATAGTGTGTGGTTACTGAGGTGGTCCCTCCAGACTCACTGTTACCATCCACGCTCTGGTTTTGTGATGCTAGATGTCAGTTTGCTAGTGCCTTTCAGAAAATGGAGAAGTTGTTTGATGTTGTTTAAATCCAGTGGATCATCCTTGGGGCATTTCTAGGCTTACACTCTCCAGAGGCTGTGGTGTCTGCCTGGAGTTTCTCAACAGCAGCTCACATACTCTGTCTCCAAAGTAGACCAGTATTGCTTTTACCTCCTCCAAAGAGGGTCAGGTCTTAGCTTCTATAAAGACCTGATGTTATTCCTGAGTTGAGGTGTCTTCACACACCCCACACCTCCACGTTGGCCAGGTTTGAGGCTCAGCTGCACGTGAGGGTGTGGGATGTACATTGCACAAGTGTCTCACTTTGGAATGTGTTAATTTGGAAGGGACCCCAACATAACAGTTTTTTTTTTCTTTAAATTAAATGTGTATTTTCTTCATACTGAGCAAATGCAGTAATCTGTGATTAACGAGCAGATTTTCACAAGAATTAATATAATTCCGAAGTTCTACCCATTAAGTATAATCATTAAGGAATGTCTGAATAAATAAATAAATAAAGGCAGCTTTATTCTACTTCTGTAGTATCTACAATTTTAAATGCCTGACTCTACATGTTCTTAGTGGATTTTGGCAGGTGTAGGGTTACCTGTGGTCATGATACATGGTGATTAAAAAGAAAATTAGAAATAAGTAAAAGAGAAGTAGGGCATGTGGGCACAATGTCACCTGCACTTAATGCTCTCAGGAAAGAGGGTTGCCCGGGGAAGTTGTGGACACTCCATCCCTGGAGGTGCTCAAGACCAGGTTGGATGAGGTCCTAGGTGGCCTGGTCTAGTGGGAGGTGTCCCTGCCATTGCGGGGGGGTTGGAACTAGATGACCTTGAAAGATCCCTTCCAACCTAAACCATTCTATGATTCTATGAAGCATGGCAAGCTTCTGGGGACTTTGTAAAAGCTCTTGTCAACTGTGGTGTGCAATGTAGGGAGTCAAATGTAGGGGGGAAAAAGCCACAGAATGTGAGCTTTAATTGAAAGCCTTATAAAAAGGGCAAGGTTAAAAATGCATAATTAACCTTAAGTCTGGATGTTTTATTCTAATGTTGCTTTTACTTTAAAGATGTTATTTGCAATATTTGGTTCTGCTGCTTTTCAATACACAATTACAGTCATTGGCTGTTGCAGGCCTTGTCCTGAGACGTGTGCTACCAAATGTGTTTATACAAGCAAACGTAATGAAGCTGTCAGGACACTGATTGATGGTAGTGATCATCCTGATATTTTAATTCTGCCTGCACACGGGGAGGCAGTGCCAGCACAAGAGCAGCTGCTGGCAAGTTAATCCCTGCCTGCATCCCTTTGCCAAGGGCTGAACTGCCCCTTCTATCCCTAACCCCATCCCAAAACAAGATTTCTTGTAAAGCGGCTTCACGCTGTGATTCACTTTGTGGTGGGCTTGTAGTGTGACTCACACTTCTCCAGTGCCACTGTGGTCATTTCAGGCTGGGGAGTGAGGGAACACGTGTGGTTAGAGAAGGGAAGAGGAGCCAAGAGGTTCATCTGCCCTGACAGTGGATGAGTTGTGTGAGCTTCTGGAAAACATGTCACCTCCTTGTGCTCCATCGAGCCTGTGGGGAGAGGGAATGTGCAGTGTTCAAAATCCATATGCTGAACCTGAGTTGAGCTGTTCTGGGCAATGAAGTTGTACAAAAGTGGCAAAATGAAGTTATTTTCCCCTTGGTATAACTTTTTTATGTTTGAAATTGAAGGTCGTTGGAGATATTAGATTAAAAAATCAAGGTTTGCACTTATAGGGTGTTCTTCTAACAGTAGATGCTTATGTTTTCTGTATAAAAGTTGGTTTAAAAGGAGACTCCAAAAGATGTTGCTGGCAAAAGGATCCAGATTTGAAAAGGTGCTTAGGGTTGTTGCCTGCATGTTTCAGGATGGATCTGATTCACCGTGGGTGCCAGAAGAGCTGGTAAAAAGGGTGCAGGTTTCCTCAGTATTCTCATCAGTAGAAAAAGTACTGTGTTGGTGAAGGGCTTGTATCAGGATCTAGGAAATAACTCCTCATGATAGAGACAAGGAGGGGAAAAAAAATCAATTCCTCTTATTCATAACTTTTCCTTTGAACTTTTGATGATGTAGTTAAAGTGAGACCCTATATTCAGCAATTCTTAGTTCAGGGTCGGCAAGAAAAAGCACAGAGTGTCTTTCACTCGTTCCTGGACTGTTTCACTGTTCCATACTTTAAGGCTCTGTAAGAAATTATTTGGTTTCCATTCGTACTCTATCATAACTCATAGTTCAAGGTTTTTAAAAATAATTCTCCTGGCCAAGTGCAGATTGCTAACTCTTACGTAATGCTCCACTGACATAGCAGTGAGATTTTTCCAGTGGGGCTGAATGGGTCGTTGTTCACATTTTGGGGAGGATTTGCATTTTGTACCACGACTCTTGACTAGCCCAGTTATAACTTTAGCAATACTACCTTAATATGCCATCGTGATATTTCATGAGTTTAACTTATTTTCTAAGTTGAGCATCTACTCTAGCTGGGTTATAAGTTTCTCCTTCATAATTTTCATACCATGAATCACTGAAACAAGCCCCAACTTGGTATGAATGGTCTACCCTCCGCTTGCTTATAAAGCCATCATTGGCACTGTTTCAGCAGTTATGCTCAAGGGTTTAGCTGGAACATTTCGCCACACTCAAAAAAAAAAACACAAAAACCCCTCACTGCCAGGGGTTTGACACTTGTTAGCCAGTCCTGAGTAACTGAGAATGATCTAGTCTTATTACAGCCTCTAATGATTCCTTGATCAGCCAGCTATGACAGTCTGTCTGTATTTCTGGACTTCCCACAGTTTCCTTATGAAAATTTCACTCTTAAGTGGAGGGACTCTGCAGCCTGACTTTATAAAAAAATCTCCTAGGTTCAAGTAAGTTTTATCCTTCCTGTCACTCTACCTCAGATCTTTGACTAGTCATTCTAATGCTCATTTCTTTCACCTCTCTTTTGTGGGTATTTTTCCAAATTAAGTGAAAGTAAAATTTCTCACTTTGCTTCAAAGCCAATGCTTTTTCCTATAAGAAGGGACTTACCTGCCTGTGGACTTGCCCTTTATATTCACGGAAATCAAATGTAAGATGAGTGAAGGACCACATGAATCGTAGCTGTGGAAATCTCAGCAGCCAAAGTCAAGCCAAATTATTACGTTTTTTACTTGTCTGGACAACCATGGTTTGCCTGTGCTGGACTGCTTTTCTTTTTTTCACTAATTGCCTTCAATTACCTGAGTACCAATTTACTCAAGGCAATTAACACATCTCTAAAAGCTAGTCTCGGTAGATTTATTTCAGGATAAGAATTCTTGTGCTCCAAGTAAGTGAGGTCCAAGAAAAAAGGCTTGAGTGTCTTGGAAATATCTCATCTAGCTTAAAAATAAAACAATTTTTTTAAAAAACCAGATTAATCAGCAGTAAGCTAAAACTTGCATGAAGAAAAAAAAAAACAAACCAAAACAACCTCAGCTCCTTTAACATGTCTCATGCTAGACAAAGAGTTCATAGTTGGAGTTGGGGGGAAAGAAAGCTCAGAATCTATAAAAGTCACTGAATTGAAACTGTAGTTAGATATAAAAACCTGGTTATAGTCAGTATAGGATTGCATAGGCCTATGGGGAGGGCCCATGATTGGTGTGTGCAAAGGTCTTTGACATCAGTTCTGTGCTATTGAGACCTATGAAGGGAGATCTGGCTGTTTGCTGGGACTGGATCCTGTGCGATGCAAGCTCAGGGCAGCTTGTGAAGCAGGGCAATAGATACTGGTCGGGGTTTTTTTCCAAATACAATTGGCAAGGCAAGATCATTCCATACAGGGGGAACAAGTTTCATGTTTAAAGAAGCTGGAGAGCTCTACTGCTATTGTGTTATAATACTTGAAAGGGCTGGTGGGACTTTGGGAAGTAGAAAGGAACAAGAGGAGAAACAGGCAGAAAATATGGTTAAGAGATCACAAAGTACACCCATTTTATTGTCTTGTTTTCTGTAGCTTTATGAATTAAAACCTGACTGAGAAAAGTATGTGGGCATCTGTGTGACTTCAGCTGCATAATCTTCCACTGTCAACAGTGGGAAGAGCAGAAAAAATGAGCAATAAATCCAAGCCCTGAAAGAAGAAGCTGCTGATTACATGGTGACTTTTAAGTTCATCCTACATCAGCAACCAAGTTTGTCCTACACCAGCACCCTAAACTGACCCTTTCCTTGATGGGCCAAGAAGCAAGGGCTCAACTTGAATGTCTAATTTCACAAATGGAACTGAAGCCTCATTCATGTGTCAGAGTTGAGAATTTCAGACTTAAGCCCTTGAGGGTAGTCCCTAAATCTCTGTCAAGGAACTAGATTTACAAAAGTGTTTTTTAGCCTTTGTTCATGAAGCTGGAACTTAGGAGGCTATTTTCCTGTGGTAAGAAGTGTAGGTACTCCCTATTTAAAATTACGAGTTCTGGAATTAAGCTGAAAACTGCTTTAAAAGCACTGCCTATTCCAAAAGTGTTGCCTCCGTGCAACATTACAATTTTCAGGAAATAATGTCACATTTTCTACCCAAAGAAGGCACTCTACAATATCACTGGCATCATCAGCCTAAATTTGAGGTGATATGCTGGCATTTCTCATAACTGCTGTGGGTGGGTACCACAACCACTTTCTAACCACAAGATGCTGCATCTTCTGGCCAGGTCTCCCGCGCAGCAGCAGAGCGGTGTGGAGAGCCTGCCTTGCTCATGTCTGCACTTGGCACATGGGTTCCGTAGAGGGCAGCTGCCTCCAGTCTCTTTGCTCCCTTTGTTAACTAACTACTGAATCCAATATAAAAAATAAACAAAAGCGTGGGGGGAGAGCTAGCTGAGAGAACTGTGTGAAGCAGCAGCCATCCCAACTCGATTCTGGTTTTATCATGATTTTTCATAGTGACAAGGCTGCAGTTTGTCCTTTTAGTTTGCATTCAGGGAAGGATATTTAGAGAAGGACCTTTCCTTCTGTGTTATTGACATTGCTGACAATTTAAGGCTGAGCTATGGAACTGAACTTTCCTTTACAAAAGCAGATTAAAACCAGCAAATGGCTTAGTCAGCAAACCACAGTTACTTCTACTCGACTCCTCTTTGTGGAACAATTCAGGCAAGCTAACCGCAGCCTTGGACACCTGATCACACAAGGCCAGGAAATGTAAAATTCAACGTTCCAAACTAGAAGAATCGAGCTGTGATCAATGGAGCACTGTTCAAACTTTGGCTCATCTACCCCTGAAAATCCTATCTGAAAAACCCTCTTATGCTTTTAAGCGATGAAACTGAAGATGCTCTGTAGAGAGAGACTCATGAGCAGTTCTGTGTGTCCTTTAAAGGAAATATCTGCAATGGCTTTGCTCTGGATACCAGTTAACATGAGATACTGCTTCCGTCCATGCTGTCTGTACACTAGAGGCTTTTTGGACTTGGGTTTCTTTGGTGAGATCCTTCTATGGTAGCTAAATTTGTGTGGGGTTTTGTTTTTAGAAGGTTTTTTTGAGCTAGGGATGTTTTGCTTCATATCATTAAATCAAGCAATCAGTAGGCAGGTTTGTCAGAAGGATGTCACAACACTTTGATTTAAGCTCAGCTTGAGGCTGTTCAGACTTCATGAATACCTGGGTCAGTGCTGATGCTTAATCCTGGCTTTAGCAGAGCAGGTCTTGCACCAGGTCCCTTGTACCTGTTCTTGTAATGACAGAAGTAGCTTTTCTTTATAAGATGTCAGTGAAAATCCTGCTCTGAGTCTGCAGCATATATAAAAGAAGTTAAAGCTTTATTAAGGCTGATTCCTCCCCCCTCCATCTTTTTCCCCTTACGGAAAGGCAGCATCCTTCTGCTGCTTGATTGACGTTGCTGTTCTGGAGGGCAGCCCACACTGCTTGAACATGATCCTCGCAGTGCGGGGATGCACGCTAGATTTCTTCCCAGTTATGCAACCTACTGGTTATGTGCCAAAGCAGAATAATCGTCATTCACAGGGCCACAGAGGAAAACACCAGAAGTGCGAGGGCTAACCTGAGGGCCACAGGGAGGATCAGTCAGAGTGGTCACTATGTCTCTGTGGAATACCCAGAAGATGCCCAGGTAGGTTAACAGAGGCACTGGCTGAGCCCAGCCCTTCTTGTTTCATTGAACAGGGTTTCCTTTTCCTGCTCCTCTCCCCTCCTTGAAATAAGTAAAAATGACTTCACAGGTTAGGTATCAAAGGCCATTTGCTTTGCTTTCTGTTGTCCTCTACAACCTGTTCAGGCTACTGTAAGGTGCTGCTGGTAGAGTTTCTGTTTGTTTGTTTCTTTCTTTACTTGGGTTATTAATTGACAAATGACTTTTTAGGTATCAACATTGAAGAACTGTAAACACATCAGTAAAACGAACACCACACTTTAAGGTTGTAAGCACCACAGTGCAACCTACAAAATACTGAAGTGATTTCCCCCTCTCATCAACCCTCCACTGGCAGAATCTGACTGAAAGCTCATTGAGGCCAAGAGAAGCTGTCCTCTGAGAGGTTGGGGATATCCCTCTGGATCAGACAGGGCAGAATAGGAACAGATTGCATTCTGAAGAGCATATAGTGGTGGTCATTCAGAAATTGCTTAAAGGCATTCTGCTTAGAAATCACTCATACCCATTATGCTGAAGTTCTACTACAGATCTGGGGCTTTTGTTGTAGCTGGAAGAAGAAAGGGGATGAAAAGCACCTGCAAACAGCCAGCTCCATCATAAACTCCTTGCTGGCACAAGGGTGTTGGGTCCCAGCACTCCACCTCCCGTCTCCCTTTCCTCCCCCTCATCACTAGGTGTATATGGAGGTCTATGGTGGAAGGAGAAGGGCAGGGAATGGCCAAGCAGTGCTTCACCCATTTGAAATCAGGGTGTAATGTAGCGCTGTCTGGCAATAGCTAGGCAAGTGCTGACTCCCATCGCAAGTGAATTATAATTACATGCCTGCTGCTCCCTTCCCTTCTCTGTGTGCTTGTTCTTTTCTGTCTTAGCAGTTGTTATCCTAGCCCAGGATCCACTGGCTTCAAGGCAGTTGTGCTGATGGTTGGAACAAGGATAAAAGAAGTGAAGATCAGGTTTTGGTGGCTTGCTCTGTCATGTTAAATTGGGGATTGTATAAGGTGAAGTCTCCCAGTCCTTGCAGTGGCCTGGGAGCATGTTCCTGATGAAAAGGACTTAGAAAAATCTGTCTGTAAGGAAATGAGCAGACTGCAGAAAACACAGCAGCTCCCATTATGATTTTTATTATTTATTTCACTGTTTGGAAAAGTACTCTATAATAATAATAAGGATAACAACATCCCTAAAATTAGATAAGCAAGATATTTCTACTTTCCATGTATGTAACAGAGTAAGACAGATAAAAGAATACTTAAGAGAAATCCAGAAAAGTCCAAGAGAAACTAACCTTTTGAATAAAGGCTCAAATTAAACTTAATAATATTTGGTTCTGAAGAAAATGACATGTTTGATTATTACAGGTGAGATTTTGTGGCATTTGTGAGACTTTTTTTTTCTCCTCCTGAAAAAGGAGGAGGAAGGCTGTAGATTTTTATTAATACCCAAATAAAAGAAATAAATTCAATATATATGTCATAGTGTCAACTTTCTTATGCCCCAGATAATGTCACCAATACCACTATTAAGCCTCTCATCTGGTGATTTTTATGGTAGAAAGTGTCAAATATCTACATTATTTTCTTGAGACGCATTTTTCCTGATCTTCTTTGATCACAAAATGAATTGTGCTGTGTGTACTCTGGCTTTCAAACAAAAAGTAGGATCCTTCTTTTAAAAACAAAAGAAGGAACTCCATTTTAATGACAACATTGCAACCAGCACTGTCATAATGAGCAAGGCCCCTGGTGTTTCCCTATGGAACCAAGGTTAAGAGCAGTTACCTCCTCTCCAGTACTCATTTAGGTTAGCTACATAGACCTGTGACAGTAGGAAGACTGGGTTTTCTTGACCTTGATATGAAAGACAAGCATGGATTTACATGGGGGAAACTCAGAACTGTTTCCCCTGAAACCCACTGCCTACTAGGTCATTGGCAAGTTGTGTCATCCATCCTAGCTGCTCTTTGATACTGTGGTTTGCTCCAGCTTCACTAGCACCATGTACCAGCCTCACATGGTAGGTGTGCCTCCATCCCCAGCGTGGCTTTCATCCTGCCCCTGAATAGATACAAGCATTGTCAGATCCTTCAGCCTTCTTTTCATGAGCATCTCAGCAAGTTTATGCTGTCAGCTTGGTCACTTTCTTGTTCTGGAAACATACTTTTTAAAGAGCATGAAGACATAATGCAATTGTAAAAGCAAAAATATGTTTGTTTGGGTTTTTTTGTTGTTGTTTTTGATTTTGATACTTAGTTATTGTTCTTTTAGAAATCAGAGAAGTATTTTGAGTATTGTAATTTCATATCCTGCATGTCCTATCTCAACACTAAGGAATGAGAAAGATTTTTATTTCCTACTGATCTCTCTCGAGAAAATGCCTTCCTTCATCCTCTAGTTTTCTTAATGAGATGGTGTCAAAAAAAGTTTATTTTTTTGGTATTTCAAGGCTAGGAGATAATAAAAATACATTTTCCATTTCAGGAGCAGATTTCAGTACCTGTATCAGTATACAGGTATTGAATACTGATATGCCCTTCTTGCTTATCTGGCCTGCCCAAAGACAGATGTTCTGGGTTTTCTCCTGCTTTTCTGGGATTTGCTTTATTGCTAAGAAGGATGGGAATCACCCAAGATGGTCTGCAGGATCAGGAATGCTTAAATTCTTTTTTGGTAAACTTACCAGAGGGAAATCAGATAGGAGTAAATGTTTGTGAAATTGTGCATTTATTTCCCCCAGAAAGGGAAATTTCAGAGCAACTATCCCCGACTTCTTGTTGCCTTCATTTCTATTCAACTTTAGACTGAAGCAAAGAGCTTATTTTGGTCCCCTGATGTTATCTAGCCATGGATGCCCTTGTTGACCACCATCAGAGCTGATGACATGTTTCATGGCCACTTGTTTGCATTGAGGATACACTGCTGTTTCTGCTGTGTAAGCAGGTAGTGCCTTTTCCCCTGCTTTCACACACTTGCTGGTACAGACTGGATAGTAGCTGAAGGGAGAATCCTGCTGTCCATATTCAATACATGGATAAGACCTTGCCTTTTACTCTCATGATTATTGTAAGGAGTAGAGGGTGGTTGTCACCAACTGAATGCAGTTGATACCCAATGGTCTTCTGTACCCTGACAGCATGAGGGATTCTCTGTGTCTTAAAGTGATGGGTTCCAAACCAGAAAGTGATATTTGGTTTTGTTTTCAACCTTGTCCAATTGCATTTTCTCCTGGAACTTCGGTGGTATTGTTCTACCCATTGTCTTTTGCCCATGTGACAGCTTTGTGGAGCTGGAAGATAGCACTATTCAGATTGGAAAGAGCTATTACTTAATTCTTGCGTTTCTAGAGGAAAAGAAAAATAGCCCATTCTTGCAGTGAGGTGCAGGGGGTCGGCAGAACATGAACACATTCAATCAGTTCCTCAACTCAGCTGGAGGCAACCCCAGTAATTCAAACTTTCTGGGATGCGTGAACATTCTCCTTGCTCTGCAGTTACCCTTCATCTTACATTCCTATCTTTTTACCCCATTTGGCTTTCTCTACAACTCCTGGATTCCTCATTTTATTTCTTCCGTGTTGCTCAGTTTTTAAAGTCACTTTTTTCTTCATTTTCTTTCCTCCTTACTCCTTCTCAGAGTCCCATCTGTGGCAATGGGAGCCTGTGCACAGCTCACACTGTCCTCTCTGCTGAACTGCTTGGTGGCTTCTGGTGAGTGAAGGATGAGCTTTGCTTCCTGAGCTTTATGCTGATGGATTGATGCCCCAGAACAGAACTGAAATGCCATTCCTGCTGTCTCTGTTATTTCTCCTAAATTTAGGTAGTATATATTTATTTCTTCACTTTCTAGTGGAAAGTAATTTCCTGGTAAACTGCATGAGCAATTCTTGTTCACACTCCTTGCTTGCTTCATGCAGGTAGTAGAGAAGCTCTCTTGCTTTGTTTTTCTCCTCAGAACCTCAAATTGTTTTGGAATGTTCTGCTTATGGTTCAAGTCTCCTCCTTTCTTACTCAGGCTGTGATGAATAATTATGTATTGTATAGTTTTTGATTGCTTTACCTTAGGGAAATGAGCTAAGGAGTTGTGATTGTTGATTTCTTTTGAACAATAACAGAAATAAATTGTCCGTTTCTCTTGTACTGTAATGAAAACTCTTCCTTAGTTTTTATTTCACGTTCCTTTTATGCATAATAGCTCAATGATTTCTCACTTCTGTCAGGAGGCCCGTGGCAATTACAAGTGCAAGGAGTCTTCCCTGCCTTGCCTTCTTACTGATTTTTCTCAGGCATGTTACAGTTTCTCCTCTGGAAGCCCATAGCATGTACCAGAAGGTGAAAGAAGGAATCTTTCTCATAGAGCTCAAGGATTCATGTCTTCCTCTTCTTATCACTGTACCCATTACCATTTACAACTGTTATAAAGGCTTAAGAAAAGGAGGGGTATGTGGTTTGGTTGGTTGGTTTGTTTTTAAAAATGTTTTACTGTGTATGGTCTTTGCTTGGCCAGGGACACTGTGATGTTCCAGTTCTGACTTTCAAGGGTCAGTCTGAGCTACTGCTTCAGGTGCTTTAAGTACAAGTAGAAAAAAACTACACCGTTTAGATTTGTGTCTAACATAGCAAACAGTGCAAATGTGGGGTGAGGTGGTTTGGTTTTGAGTGAGGTTTTTTGGTGTAGAATTTGTATATATGAGAAACACTAAATTGGCAGCAAGGCAGAAAAAGTCATTGTGATAGTGTATCTGTATCTAGCTTGGCAGAAACAAGTAATATCTCGTGTAGGTATTGTTGTGACAAAGCTATTGCAGAATATAACTTGAATTGTTCTGGGGAGAATAGAAACGGTTGACAAAATAGCCAAAGTTCTTGTCTTGCACTGTGTAAATACCTGTCTTGTTAGACCAAGTCTTTGGATAATGTTAAACATTATTCCTTGGGAGATCAGATGGCGAATTTCAAAGCAAGTGGATGAAGAACTAATAAAATGCCTTTTGTTATATTCATTGGTGTGTTTATATGAACTTCTTAGCTGGCAATGGCTGAAACAAATGCTTCTCACTTCACAAAATCTGTTTGGACTTGGTTATTCTTCCCTTGCTGAGCAAGGAAATTGGATTGTTGGAAAAGATATAGAAAAGCAAATCCCCTTGTTCAACTTTTCCTGAATCTATTGAAAGAAATATTTGCTGACCCAAGCAGTTTTTCCAGGTCTGTACGTCTGAATCCTATCAGACATTATAATTATAGGAAAGTGAAGAACTGTAGCTATTAAAAGATCTTTGCTTGGTGTATTTTCTGACACATCAACTTTACATCTATGGTGGTATTCCTTTCTTAGCAAGCAGTGTTTATAGGTAGATTTGATGATAACTCCCACTTCTTCAACCTTCTTGAGATAAGTTGGTCCTCAGCTTTTGCCAACTTCCAGTATTCCCATGTTTTAGGAATTTAGATTCGGATCAGGTATTACATAGACTAACCTATTGTTTCAGAGACACTTTACATTATTTTCTGCCCAAATACAAAATTCAGGTAAGTCCTGTCTCAAGTAGCCTCAAACATTTTGGGTTTTTTTAGTTTATTTTGAGAGAAAGCTAACATTTCTATTCTAAGTAGCTACCTAGTTATGAAATGAAAAAACCTTCTGCAGGTGACTGTCTGGTGCAGAAGGCCTCCCAGAGGCTGCTTTACCTACAGCAGGCTTCCTTTTGATGTAATGTTCAGAACCATAGAATGATGTAGGTTGAAAGGGCCCTCTTGCTCACGCAGGGTCACCTAGAGCAAGCTGCCCAGGACAGTATCTAGACAGGTTTTGAATGTCTCTACAGATGGAGACTCCACCATTTCCCTGGGCAACCTGGACCAGTGCTCAGTCACCCTCACAGTGAAAAAGTGATTCTTGATGTTCATACAGAGTCTCCTGTGTTTCAGTTTGTGCACATTGCCTCTTCTCCTGTCACTGGACACCACTGAAAGAAGCCTCACTCTCTCTTCTTCTGAGGTATGCTGCTAGTTACTGATCTCCAGCTAGACTTCATACCACTGACCACCACCCTCTGTGCCTGAATGTTCATCCAATGTTCAGTCTGCTCATCCAGCCTATACTTCATCAGCTTCCATATGAGTATCTTATGGGAGACAGTGTCAAAAGCTCTCCTGAAGCCAGGGTAGACTGTTCTGCCCACATCTACCAAGCTAGTCAATTAATTGCAGAAGGTTATCAGGTCAGTTAAGTGTGACTTCCCCTTTGTCAATCCTTGTTGATTACTCTTAATTGCTACTTTGTCCTCCATGTGCCTGGAAATAGTTTCCAGCATGAATTGTTCCATTACCTGACCAGGGTCTGAAGTGAGGCTGAACAGTCTGTAGTTCCCTGGGTTGTCCTCCTTGCCCTTTTTGAAAACAAGAGTGATATTTGCTTTCCTCCAGTCATCAGGAACTTGACCCAGTGGCCATGACTGTTCAAAGATAATCAAGTATCCTTGGAATGACATTGGCCAGCTACCTCATCACTTGTGGGTGAACCACGTTAGGGTCCATGGATTTATGCATGTCCAATTTGCTTAAGTATTCTCTGACCTGATTCTCATCTGCAAAGGGTGCATCTTCCCTGGTCTGCTCCAGACTTTCCCCCTGGTCTCTTGACTCTGAGATCTTTAACTGCAAAGTTTTGATGAAGACTGAGGCAAAGACAACATTCAGTACTCCAGCTTTTTCCAAGTCCTCTGTTGCCAGGGTCCCTGCCTCATTCAGGGCCACATTTTCCCTAGTCTCTCTTTTGCTACTTGTGGACTTACAAGAAGCCCTTCGTGTTGCCTTTTACATTCCTTGCCCAATTCCACTTCAGGTGGGCTTTGGCTTTCCTAACACTGCCTCTGCATGCTTGGACACTGTCTTCCATATCATCCCAGATTGCTTGTCCCTACTTCCACCTTTTGTACACTTCATTATTATGCCCAAGCTTTGCCAAGAACACCTTGTTCATCCATCCAGGCCTCCTGGTAGTTCTGTCAGGCTTGCTGCTCATTAAGATGGACCACTCCTGAGCTTGGAGGAGGTGACCCTTGAATATTGATAAGTTTTTTTGGGGCCATCTTCCCTCCAGGGCCTTGTCCCTTGATATTCTCAGGCAGATCACTAAAGAGGCCAAAGTCTACTCTCCTGTTGATCCACTACATGATCACTAAGCCAGAGTATATGCAAGTGGTCAGTCTCAGGGCTGGCTCATGTTTTGGCTGTGCCAGGCTAATCCAGCCTGCCTTGAAGCAAGGATTTAGAACTCCTACATGCTGCTTCACCTCTCTGCCTTGAAATGAAAGGCCTGATCCAGCATGAGGTTGTCACCCTTCTTTGCTCTCAGGTTACACAAGGACATGGGGTCACACAGGGATATCGACTAGAATAGATCCATGGCTCCGTGGATTAACCAGTTGTGTGGGCTGACCTGTATTGTGCTGGATGAAGGAAAGGAGAAGAAAGGGGAAAGAGGAAACGAGCAGTGGAGTAGTGGTACAAGTAATGTCTTACACAGGTATTGGCAATCCCAGTGTCAAAAGAAATACAACTAATACATTAAAGTTGGGAGTCTTGCTTCTTTCTCCCCTCCCCTTTTTGATTGGCTTGAGCACTCATGTTCATTTAGAAATACCACCTCTTTCTTTTCTGAATCACTCTGCTATAACTTTTTAATTGTCATAAGGCTTTCTGGACCTTGCTCACAAATTAGAATCAAATCTTTTTTCTTTTCATTTTTTTCCAAGTCTCTTCTGAACCAGAAGTAATGAAAGTCATCTTATGTGGTCTGTTTTCCTGGCACTTTAACAGAAGGACAGAAATAGCAGAAATCTGAGAAGAAGAATCTTTTCATAAGTACTTGCTCATATATAGAGATACTTACATAGTTTGTTCTGCTAAAAAATACACTAAGAAAAGGTATTAGGACTCCTTCTAAGCTTATTTCTTCACTTTCTAGTAACTACTTTCAATGACAGGATTCAGATTTTAGATCTCAAAGTGAAGGTTAGCTCAAAGACTACTAACTTTAGAATAAAGAGTACTAGTTTAGAAATTTCAGAGAAAACTCTGACTTCTATCTTCATTTTAGACTCAAAAGATTTGGTTAATCTGAAAAATAATCCTATTCTCATCCAACATTTGGGGTATTACCTGGATCTAATGTTTGTTCCTGCAAAGTTCATCATTCATAGCAGAGCTGGGACGTAATGTCTCTTTTTACTGGAAATCTCTACAGTACCAACAGCATAAGGTTATGATTAAGAAAATCAATTCAGTATTAGATCTGGATTTCTTGGCTTTAGCGTTTTAAGACAGACATAAAAATTCTATCTGATTCAGAAATAAAATTCTCAATGATGTGAATTAAACGAGCCAGATAAT
>VYZX01000032.1:206778-218632 GCA_013401335.1 Brachypteracias leptosomus
TTCTTGCCTTCTTGTTTTCTAGTAATTACCTCATCTACAAGAAATACTGTATTCCTGTATTGTGCCCCTGAGTATACTAAGTGTTTCTATTAGCTTGCCTGCTGCTTAGCCCTCTTAGATTTTTTTTTTTTTTTCCTACTCTTAAAACATCTTTCTTTCATCTAAATAAATAATACAGGGGTTGCACTTAACTTCGCATCATCGGTATTCCCAGTGGTTTAAGGTTTTTGGTGCATATGTTCCTTGTCTCCCTCGGTGCCTGCCTATGGAGGTTTAAGATCAGGGATTGCTCATACACTCTGGGGTCTTGTCAGTCACAGACTGAGATGCCCAAAGTTGGCCTTCTGGCTGATCATAATTTTTCCACGTCTTTTCCTTCCACTCCTGGGAGATGTTTATGTGTTTCTGTCATTTAATCCCTGGGTTTTTGGAGCAATTAGTCAAAGAATTAATGTAATGCCAATAAATTACCCCAATTTCTGTCAGAGGCCTCCTTGTCTCCAGCTGCAACATAGTTCCAGAGCTTTGGGGTTTTTAATGTTCTCCATCTCTGAAAAGGTGGAATTTAATTTGTGTATTTGTTCTGTGTCACTTAAGCCTGTTATATAATATCATTTGCAAGGTCATCTTGTCCTGTTTCTGGCCCCAATACAATAAAACACTTAAGCACACATTTGTCTTTAGACAACTACCTACTCCTCTTGTCTCTCACATTTTGTGGCCTTCCTGTGAAAAAGAATCTACTTCCTGGATAAACTCTGGTTTATTTAGCAGATTTGGTGATATGCTGCCTTCCCCTTGCAAATATAGGGTGTCTGTCATGCTTTGCAGAAAGCACAAAGTTAAATCTTTTTTATAAAAAAACATTTCCATGTGGTCTGGTTTCTTCTCTGAGTAGAACAGATAAGTGAGTCAAATGATACAGAAATTAGATTGAAAATGTGGTGAGGACATACCTCTGCTTGCAGTAGTGACATCAGACACTTGGTTCTTTCACACTGTGCACTCCATGACCTTCTGCTCATTTGGTGTGATTGTTTTTTTTCTTCTTTTTTTCCTTGTAAACCTTTCATCCTGAGGATAACATTGATATCATACTGAAAGTGAGGTATACCGTGCAATTTCAGATGAGTGAATTTAGCACCTGAGTTTTCCAGGGTTGATGTCATAGCTTTCCCTAGAGTTTATTCATGTGCCACAGTCAGTTCTATATAAAAATTTCTCAAAATTCCTGAATCTGTTCATCGCTCTTTCTCATGCCTTTTGGGGTGGAATGGTTGCTGCTTTCCATAGTGCAGAGGTGGAAAGGCAGTTCCTGTGCTTTGTCCTCTACTTAATCTTCATTGCAGAGATGACCCTGCCCTCTCCCAGATGGCAAGATTAATTAGTTTTAAAAGCCTAATAGTCCCTGCATCGCTTAAATATTAGTTTTTCACCAAGCATGTCATAGTTCAAAGATGTTTATGCAATGTGCCTCTCTATCCTATCTTCCTAAAATGGTAAAGCATGAAACAAACCCATTCTGAATGAAGGTGGGTGACAAAATACCATTTGCATTCATAGCATAACTATTTTTAGCACTTCCTATTAGCTTATAGACTTTTGTTTACCTTTACAGGCTGGTGAAGGAAACATTACTAGCTACATTGTTTTCCAGATAAGCAAAGGCATGAAAAGGTATATGGTAAAGTTTTCAAATGTAAATGTGAGATATCCTATGGATGCCTAGGTTAGGAGATAGCTGGTGGTTCTGTACTTCTCAGTGTAAGTTTTGCCATTCAAGTCTGGTAGGGCTGCAGGTAGCTGTTCCAAAGCTGTAAAAGTCTACAAAAAGTGCAAGAGAAGATGAAACTGGCCCCAGAAGGGGAAGAAAAGAATGTGTGAGGTTTTTTCATTATATTAAGGTGATTTGAATAGTGTTACTTCAACGAGGTAATTTGAAATTTAAATGTTTTGATACTACAGCATTATATGCCCTGCTGACGTAATGATTAATATCAATTCCTAATAAACAGTGACTTGTTTATAACATGTATTGACCCTTCAAAATACTTTTTTAAATGGGATGCCAGCGGTATTTGTGAAGCTCTTGAAAAAACTGCCATCAGCCTGCAGTCTATCCAGCTCCTATTGTGGCACCTGAGCACCTGTCAGAGGTTCTAGTTAGAGATCATGAATAAAAAGAAACCATATTGATTCATGCATGCTTCCAGAATTCAGGATGCTGCAGGAATGTCGTGTCACTTGGGGTGGTAAAGAATGCCAACTGTATTTATTTTCTGAGAGCCCTCCTTGCCAGGCTGTGAGTAATGCCCTGTTGTACATTCTGCATTTTGTGTTCCAAAGTCTACAGTCCGTGCTCATTGTTCCAAGTCATGAAATCTGGATATGGTGCATGGCAAAATAAATTTTGCATACTTTTATCACCCCTTGGTGATTCTCAGCTAAAAGAACAAGTTAATTTAGATGAAACACACAACCAGTTTGGTACAATTGAAAAGAAAGTTGTTCTTCCTCGCCTGTGCCACAATCCAAGCTTTGTTTCTGGTGCAGGATAAAGGTGAGCCCTTAACAGCTCTGTGTGAGCACTAGTGCAAAGCTTAGCACAAAACCTGCCCTAAGTCTAGCTCCGATAAGACCCTGTCTGAGCTTCAATAAACACACAAGTGTAAGTGGCATAAATTAGTGTTTGAAATTTCTGAAGTAATTTCCCTCATCCTCTTGTTAAATCTTGGCTGTGGATGGTCCATCAGTTTAAATGATAGCACAAAAGGTCCTACAGCTACAAAACAAGCTATTTTGGCTTGCTTCTTGGGTGGCTGCTTATTGTTTTACAAGACAATGGGAATTGTCATAGTGTTTTGGATTATTTTCATAAATTTATTGAATATTTATTGTCAGGATTACTCCAGTTTTGTATTTTGAAGCTTGATACTACTTACATTTTAAAGAAATTCTCTGGTACTTTTCCAGTTTTCCGTGACTTTTCCTAACTGCTCACTTTCAAAATCCTTTTAATTTTTATTTGTGAACTGAGTAAACAATCTGGAAGTGATTGATAGACAATAAAAATGGCACCCCACAATGCTATTTAAAAAAAAAAAAAAGGGGGCGACAGACACTATTATCTTGTCTACGTTTGACATACTTTCCTAAAATTTCCCACAATTACTGGCTCCATTACAGCTCTGCTGGTGGTAGAAAATGTAGAAATGTCAGTAGACACAGGACACTGATGTGAGATGGTGTTTTGGATCATCCATTGTTATTTATTGCTATTTATTACTTGTGTGTTACAGTTTCTAGGAGCCAGTCATGGATCAGCATCCCATTGAGCTCAGCATCAGGCCAGCTCTAGAGAGCAAGACTGTCCCTGCCACAGTGGGTTAAAACATGTCAGTTAAAATTCTGGTGAGCCATCAATGTGAGAATGTCTCTTTGGTTAGCAGAAACACAGAGGCAAACCAATACAGCTCCCAGGAAACTCAAAAGCTTGTGCTTTCACAACAGCTTCCATGAGGAGGTTGTGCTTCTTTTACTACACTAAGATCAAGTCACTTCTTGATGGTTGATTCTACTCACTGTTGCATTATAAGTACTGTAGAAATAGACAGAAAAATTGTGGTGGGAAAAGAAGGAATGGACACTGATTGTGCAAGACATGGTGTAGTATGTAGCTCTTATTCCTGACTGGCAGATGTACAATAAGTTGTCCTTCCTCTATTTGCAGATAGGTTATTGGAAAGCATGAGAAAATAAGTTGCAAGTAGGTTTTATCTTCCTTGTGAAAATTTCTCTTATACAAATATATCACTATATACACTGCCATAATCTGTTATTTGGTGGGGCAGGTTCACCCCTAAGCAAAGTGACTAGATTCAGTAGACTGATGAATTCAGTAGGCACAAGTTAGGAACTATGGAAGTACTTTGAACCATAAAAGTACCACAGTAGACACATGATTCAGAAGACGCAAGTGAAGAACTGTGGAAGTACTTTGCTGAACCATAAATGTTACTATGTTCACAGTAGCACAGAATCTGCTCTTTCTGGAGAACCAAACGTCTTTTGACTGATCTGAGATGAAGCTGAAGACTTAAAACCTTGTGCTTGCTCTGATTGGTTTTGACCAAAAGAAGATATTCCAGTATATTTGTTGAAATGAGCCTTTGTTTCAGAAGAAGGTGTTTAATTGACCTTTTAGAACAGGCACATGTACCAGAATAAATATTTTTACCTCTGTTGCTTTTCCCTGTGGGGAAAAGGCAGCGTCTTTCCTGAGTTTTAATGAAAATATGAGGTTTCAGTAACTATAAGAAGACAATAATTGGTGGACATGTAGAAGTACTGGTTTGTCTATAAGCTTAGCTGGTAACAAACTGGAATAGTGTCCTGAATAAAGTTAGTACAGTGTAAAATATTAGCCTGGAGCATCTTTGCTTATGCTGAATTACGTTAGTTCTTGATAATGCTTGGATTGTTTTCTCTTCAGCACCAAATTCAGCATTGCTGGGAATTCACCATGTTGTGTAATGGGATTAACATTTATTTATGGATTTCATTCGTCGGTACTGAAGTCATTTCCTAAAGGCATTTTTTGAGTGTTTTATTATTATTGAATCAAGTTTCCATTGTATCATCATGATATTTTTGGGAAGCAGGTGGCAAGTATGCAGGCATTTCAAAACAAGGCATGAACTTGGAGCCCAACTGGTAGACTTTGTCATTTTTTGCACTTTAACAGTCTGCCTAAGATATTAGTATTTCTTGGTATCACTTATAGTGGATAAATACACTGCTTTTACTTGATTTCCAATTGCTTCACTCCAAGTCTAGACAAAAGAGAAGAAAGGCTCTTGTTGGATGTCTTGAGGGTAGGACAGTGATTAGGATGTTCAAATGACCTCTGTAGAAGTGACACTCGGAAATTCTGAACTGGTAGAGGTTACGGGGATGTAGTTGCCCTCTCTCACAGCCCTTTAGGGATCTTTCAGATTCTGTCAAGCTCCCCACTGTCCTTTGGTTAGAAATTACTCTCCCTTTTGCTTTCTCTTGTGCCACCCAGAACTATAATACAGCTTACCCATATTTTATTTTTTAATGGCTCTGGAATTCTTATTCTATGAGATGATGGTTCCATGGGACACCACCTATGGAGAGATTAAATGACTTCTTTTGCTTCTTCAAAAAACACTTAGATTTAGTATTTATATTGTGTATGTAAGCACACTTATTTAGCATGTTTTTGGCTACTGATTTTCTTTGTTACAGTCTTTTAAATATACCATTAGCAAAACTTCACACATCATACTATGAGAAGTATTGATTTCATGGCAATCTTACTGGGGTTATATCTGGTTTTGCCAAAAAATCATTGGGTAAAAGCTATTGTTATAGATGCTAAAATTGGAACTGGGACCACTAGGTCTTTTTGCTCCCTCTCAAATCCAGCTGGTTGAAGATGCAGAGCTACCAGGTCCTCGTGATCATTCTTCCCACTTTATAACTTTGCAGTACAACAGGTAGCATGGTAGGAAAACAACTGTGCAGCTGCGTGCCCTGTCTAGTCCACATGATGAATGTGTAAGAAGAGATGACAGAAATAAACCCTAGATCAATCAAATGACATTACACTAAGAATTGCAAAGAAAATATTTAAGAGTTTAGTAATCCATTAATGTGGGTGTTTAACATTTCTTGGCTAGAAATAGGACTTTATTTAGAGCTACAAGGAATGAGCATTAACCTTGCTTCAAAACAGGTACAGGAAAAAAACCCAATATGAAGACTTTTTAAAATAGATCCAGGAAGCCAGATATCATGGTGCTTGCCTTTAATGATGAAGCATTTTAGAGACAGGTCAAATTCCTTCCTACATTAAATTTCATTAGTGGCCACAAAACATCTGGAAAAATATGGTATGTCTAGAAACACTCTAAACGGCCCTTTTTCAGAAGGCTCATCTGTATAATATGGTTTGATGTTTTTCTCTGTGTGCGGCTTTGTTTTTGGTTACCTGGTTGGTTTTTTCCAAAGCAGAATGTGGGCTAGAAGAGGAGGTATANATGAGAAATTATTCTTCCTTGGAAATGGTGTGTTTGGATGACCATGCCACCCTTTAAGGCAGTTCAGGTCATAAGGCAGGTACAAGATCAGAGGCAAGATAAGCAATCAATGAAATAATTTATTTTTGAAGTATTTCCTCACACGTAGTGCTTCTTGGTAAATACAGAATGTTTTAGCCACGTCAGAGCGTAAAAGAATAATCATGGACCACATGCTGTAAGCAAGTGAATACTGGTATCAAATGGTCCCTTTGGCCTGAGTGGACAATTTGTTTGTTGGCAGGACTATTGAAACATCTTTGCTTTATTGCCTTGCCACTATTAAGGCATCATTTCAGATAATTAAGGCTCCACTCCATGTCTTACAAGGGCAAGAAATACCTGTCTATTTNATGGTATGTCTAGAAACACTCTAAACGGCCCTTTTCCAGAAGGCTCATCTGTATGATATGGTTTGATGTTTTTCTCTGTGTGCGGCTTTGTTTTTGGTTACCTGGTTGGTTTTTTCCAAAGCAGAATGTGGGCTAGAAGAGGAGGTATAAAAAGGTATTTGTAAGAGTAGGGTCTATTTATCTATAGCATTGATTATCAGAAAAAAATAATGATTTTGAATGGAGAAAAGTCTTATGTGATTACAAGAAATTTATAATGGGAAAGGGCATATAGGGTAGATAGGTCAAAGAAAAAGAATTCTGATCTCCATTGTGTTTTTTACTTTGAATGATTTACTTTTTGCAGATGGACCATAAGTAGATAAATATGGAAGTTTTTTTTATTCTGGGAAATTCTTGTTCACGATTCATGAATCAGTTGGTTTGTTTCCCTTAGGGAGAATGTGACTGAAGTCTTTTAAAATTATAATGGAATACTTGATTTGGCTTTATGACAGGTAGAGAAAATGGTAAAGCTGAAACCTTTTTGTTCTAATAGTACAAAACTATCTGGCAAAGTGAAAAAATGAACTGATGTCTTAATTTGTAGTTTAACATATGTAAAAATGCAGCATATGTAGCTCCCAAAACAAGCAAGAGGTCTTTTGCATCACTTTTGATACTGTCTTTGTTGCTGCCAAGTTCTGAGGATTAGTCTGGCTCCTGCAGATGCCTGTGTGATGGTACACAGCTGAAGCAACATTAGTAGAAATTCTTGTATGCACTAGCTTTCCAGGGATAAAATATTCTCCCCAGATTGCAGTTTGTGGGTTGTTTCTCCCTCCTTATTTCCCATCCCACCCCATAGAGGACAGTGGGTTTTTTCCCTGAAACTGATTTACAATATCAAAGAAACACATTTCTAATTTTAGGGACATTTTAAGGTTTATAAAATGAAATTCTGTTTGAAATCCACATGTGAAAATATATATAAAACCCCTGATACTTGGAACTAAACAGTCCCCTGGGAGTTTTCTGTGCTGGTGCTGTCACTTTTTCCCTCTGCTCAGGTGACATTGTGCTTCATTGGAATTCAGAAGATCAAAGCAACTTCTGACCTCAGGTAGTTCTTGTGGTTGTGAATTATGAAAACAACTACAACTGCCTTAGAGAAATCCACATTACCTGAATTTTCAGTTGTAAATTCAGCAGAATAGTAGAGAAGAGGAGTGAAGGAGGAAAGAGCACTTGTGGAAAAAAGGGAGGCTGTGAATGAGGTTGTGAGTGTTTATATTTTCTCTAGAATGAACTAATACATCTAATAACCTGTGAAAGCTTATTCTAATGCTAACTTTTCAGGGTTTTCTTTACACAAGAACATCACAATACCTAATATTTTAACAGAATGGGCAAGAAAGTGAGTTGTCTAAGTTCTTTCTGTTCCTCCTGTTCTGTCTTTCATACACAAACCAGAAAATAAGTCTTTTGTTGTTGGACTTCGGTTGCCTAGAAATGTTATTCATACAATTTCCCTCAAGTTAATAACTACTTCTCAATTCCTAATCTAGTAAATTGTGTGCTTTTATCTTAAAAAGAAAAAAGCAACCATCCAAACAAAATCTCAAATCCCCAAACATTTTATGTATCTTGGTAAATAATATTATTTAATTTGGAAATAATTTCTCTGTATAATATTACGGATCTGCAAGGATTTGACTTTTTTATTATTTCAAACAAAACCAAAAGTAAAGAATTGAAAGTAAAAGAAACTTTGCCCATGACATATGGTTCTGCTGACTTTCAGGTCTTTTATCAATGGCAGTCTACTACTCTGAAATATGTTAATATTTTGCATATTCTTTGGATGCCAACCTTTGTGTTCCACAAAGTATGACAAGTTTCTCTAGTAAAACTTCTCTTCAAACTTCCTTTATTACCATAAGTATTTTGCGTAAGACTGAAGTCCTTCATGTTTAATATCCCTTAATTTTGATGTCTATCTAAATTTCCATCTTTTAGTTTTAGCTTTTAATCAGGACTCAATTTTGGCCACGTAATCAAAAATTGAACAGAATTGGGTAAATATCCAAGAAATCATAGAATTGTCAGGGACCTTAAAGATCATCTAGTTCCAACCCCCCTGCCATGGGCAGGGACACCTCCCACTAGATCAGGTTACTCAGAGCCCCATCCAGCCTGGCCTTAAAAACTTCCAGGNTGTTGTGTATGTACATAACTACCCAGCAGTTCTTTGGTGATCTGTAAGATAAGCTTATCCTTTTATTGACTTCAATGTAAGAAGGGCCATATTTGCAATGTATGGGAAATTCAATAAAGATTAGTATGTTGGGGTATATTTATGTGAATTTCCTTTAGAAAGCTTGTCAATTTACCATCTGGTGATTTTTCTCATGCAATTATTCAGTTCAGTAGATGGTCACTAAATATGTGACATAAGAAGTCTTGTTTTCTTAAAACCAGTAACAAAATACTCTAATAGTACTTGAATAAATTTGAGTTATACATCTTTAATTCTGATGACTTTTGAGCCAATCTTTAGCACTTATAACTTTGTTTACTGGTGTAAAGAAGCCTTTGTGTTCCTGTATTTTTAATGTACATAATTCAAAAAGCTACAATACACTACACAAGTTATAGCTTGTGATTTAATAAATCAGTGCATAGCTTGTGTATTACCACCCCAGGCATTAGAGTTGGCATCAAGAGTCCAAAACCTTATTAAACTGGATGAGTGTGAATGCTATTCAATACCATTTTACATTTGGCAGTTTTAGCCTTCTGTTTTTACAAGGTTGAATAACATTTTGTTTTCTTAAGCTTTGGATTTGCATGCCTTCAGAAAGAGAACCTCATTTTCTATTTTAGAAAAATTATCTCTCTGCAGTGTCTACAGGGAGCATCTACATGACAAAATTAAACAGTGGAACTGTAGTCATCTTTATCACCCTAATCCTTCCCCGGAGATTAGACTGTATTTATTCTAGCGTCTGCAGTCTTTCAGCATATTTAACATGAGTAGCTTCATATTATCTTTAATTACGCTATTTAAACCCTGTTCAATTTAACGTTCAGATAAGTCATGTTCTTCAGGAGCCATTTATATGTCCAGGGTGAGAAGTTATAGGATAACGTCATTGACAGTCATCGGAGCTCTGATGTAGCTCTATTAGCGTGACATATTGAAACCTCATTAAATTTCTCTGTTATATTCCAGGGGTGCCAGCCTTGTCGGCTGGTGAAAGTTGCACTCAGTAACCAGCTGTGTTTTTAATTTAAGGAGGCCTTAGCACAGGCATGAGACACAAATGTGAGCCTCTCCTCTTTGCATTCACATCATAGCTCGGAGCAGTTGGTGGAGGCTTAGTGTGATGGCATTTTGGAAGGGCTACCTGCATCTCAGGAGGCTGCCCCTTGTATTGTAAAGTGTTGATAGGTCTTTATTCCTCCAGCTGCCAGTGCTGTGTTTTTCACATAGATAGCAGCCTTTTAAAATACTTTCNTTTGTTTGTTGGCAGGACTATTGAAACATCTTTGCTTTATTGCCTTGCCACTATTAAGGCATCATTTCAGATAATTAAGGCTCCACTCCATGTCTTACAAGGGCAAGAAATACCTGTCTATTTTGTGTTGAATACCTCCTTTGTTGCATTCTTTTTGCTGTATTACTTTTATTAGTTTCTTTGCAAATAGGCATAGTTCAGGATGCACTCTAGTGCCACTTGAGATGGAGACAGAAACCACAGCACCATCTTCACTGTAAGCAAAACTCTTTTCACATCTATCAAGTGGCTGAATAGACAAAAGAGCTTTGATCACTTTCAGTCTCTTTTAACAAGGGACTTGTTTTAATTATAGAATGCTTTAGCTATTACTACACATTTGCCTGGCACAGTTGGCATATGACATCATTTTTCAAAAGCTTGGGTTTCTTTAGAGCATTCCAGCCTTAGGCTGCTGTTCTTAGAACTAAAGAAGGAGCATTATTTTTCCACCAACTGAAGAAGGTATCTTTAAATTAGAGCCAATAAAAATAAAATGATAATCCAGAACCATTCCCAAGTAATGACCACAAAGCAGCAGCTATCTAATGAAGACTTATTCATATTCACCACAGCAGTATTTCCGGTGACCTCATGACAATAGCAAAAATTTTCCCATTCCCTCATGCAGGAAAAAATAGGATAGGATTTCTGGTAATCCCCCCACCAGTCTTCATTTTATAAAATTATATTGTTCTCTAGAAAAAAAAAATGCTAGGAAATGTTTTTCTTTCCTTATGTATGTTGTACACGATATATAATATAGATGAAGTGCCCCATCAGGTCAATATAATGTAAGAAGGAACTGTCAGATCTGACAGTTAATAATGAAAACAGTGACTAGTATTTGATGTGTGACTTTGACTACATTGCAATATGTATGGCTTTTATATAAATAGAGTATTAATATTTAGTGTCACTGATATCCATCAGCATTTTCTTTATTTCTTGAAGTAGAGTAAGGTATGATGAAATAGGTCTTGTTAATTATATTTTAGTGATTCGTTAGTAAAGCAGAATATGAAGACTATTCTCAATGGAATTTATGTAACCAGTGTGAATTCTATACATATACCAGCATTTGGGCTTGTTTTCTATTGTCTCCATTCAGATTCATGGCTTAAGTCAGGATTACTTTTTTCCTCTAATGAGATGTAAACCACTCATTCTTTTCACACAGCACAGCATGTTTAAAACTTAGCATAATGTAGCTACAATATTATGACAGGGGCTGTCTGAAGTTAAAGTTTTATAAAAACCTTGCAAGTTCATTGAATGATTTCTCAGAAATAGACTGCTGAACTAAAATTTTACAGTTTGGTGTCTGTCCAGTTTCAGCCTTTTCCTGCATTTTTAGAAAGGGAGTGAGCTTGGGTTTTGGATGTCTCAGCATCATCAGTATACAGAGCTGCTTATAATTAAGACAAATATATAAATCCCTCACTGGATCTTGGTATTTCTGCATTCCTTTAAGTCTCAGTTATGATTTAACTGACTAATGAAGTGCAGGGTCAGACAGGGAGAATTAGTAATCTAGGCATAGGNAAACCAAAATGTTATTTGGATCAGAAAGAGTGGAACATATTATTTTACCTAACATCTCATGTTTTACATTATTCTTTTATTAGAGTATTGGAGCTAAAGCCCTGCACCTGAAATTACCTTAGTTATTTTTTGTAGTGAAAATCACTTTACAATGTTAATTTGTCATGGTTATAGGTGTGTATTAGAAATTCAATGTTTATGTTGGTTTACCATTGCATTTTCATTGGGAGTTTGATAAGACAAGTGACAAGAACTTGACTGTTGCAGCAAAATCGTGAACTCTCCAGGAGGTAGTTAGACACTAGCAAGGTAA
>VYZX01000032.1:224266-282882 GCA_013401335.1 Brachypteracias leptosomus
GCCCTGATTTTAATCTCTGCACGGTTACTTTATTGTAGTTATGAAACCATGAATTAACTTTAAAGCTTTCAGGGATGAAAGGAGACATATAAGCAAGTGCCTGTTATCTTTTTTAGATTCATGGGAAAATATTTTAACCAGTGTCCTAGTGGCTTTCTCTTGTGGACTTGTCTTTTGTTTATTCTGTTCCTGTGTGGTATGCATTTTAGTTTCTTTCCTATGAGAGCAAGAAACTGTACATGAGAGAAATATGCACGGGAACAGGAAAAGAAGATGGGCAACAGTCTGGGGAGGAGAGGGGCTAATCTGTTGTGCTTAAATGAAAGCACAGAAAGTATTCTCTGTTTAAGGTGAAGCTGAGTATAGTTCTCCCAGTAAATGTCACTGAAACTTGGTGGGTTTTAGTCTTTCCCAGCTAAAGAGTTGTTTTCAGAATTCAGTAAGGAGTAACAATATCGAATGATAAAGGATATAGGTGTAATTATGAGGAATACAGATATAATCATTGAGAAATACATTTTAGATTATCTAGAAACCTTTTAAGGTTGAAATACTGTTCTCTCCCTGGTTTCTTTAGACATCTCAGCACCCCATCTCCTCATCCAAAAATCAGATGGATGTCAGGGCATAATTTGTAGGAGAAATACACTTACTCTGCAGACAATTTTAACATTTTAAAATTAATGAAGGTAACTTTGGGACAGGAGAGAAGAATACATCTAGAGTGCATGTAACAAAGAAAAAAGTGCATTCTCTAAGCACTGATTTAAATGATTTTCAGGGAAAGATGTCTCTGCCTTTGAACTAGGGCATATTTTCTCATCAAGACAAAAGGTATTTGTCTGCATGACTGTGTTCCCAAGCAAAACTTTATATTTTGGTACCTAAATTATAAGATATATTCTCAAACATATATTAACAGTTTCTTTCTGATTTGCTTCTTGCAATAAGTCAAATGGGCTTCACGGTCTAGCTGGAGGGCAAAACTGAACCCATCTAGTGATAATGGCATCAGTTAATGGGTCATGACCAATAATGTACGGGCAGTACAGAAAAGGGCAATGAGACCACTTTGAATTTAGTCACTGAGTGAACCTACAGTGGAAACCAGGCTTGCTTCTTCTCACCAGCATGGAAAATCAGATGCTTCAAAGTCCATTCTGCATTCTTTTCATTATGAAGTTATAATTCTTGAGCTGACCTGCATGATAATGATGTTATTAAAAATGCCTTCTGAAAATGAAATTCTTTGCTTAATTTAGCTCTCTTCATGGATGAAGCACGAACAACATTTTCTTCTTTCTTCCATCTGCTCTACCCTGTGTTCCATCTTTCCTTTTTTTCTACATTGTCATTTTACAGCTGTAATGAAAGTATTAGGGTTCCTATGTATAGTTAAACTTGTGCTCTTTGTACAATTAGAATCGGACAGGGGCAAATACAAAATACAAACAAGGCTGGTGTGCCAAAAAGGTGGACTAAGTGGAGTGATGCTCTTGTCCTTGGCCAGATCAGTGTCACTTGGTGGGAGGAACAAAAAAAGGTCACCTACTGCATGTTTTTTACACTGGGGTTATTCTAGTCCCTGTGCTAAAAGTGACAGACCTTGAATGTGTGTGTGTTCGCTTTTTTTTTTTTTTAGTGGCCATATGTAGCTGCAGTGCATGTTGGCAAACTGAACTGACACCAACTTTGCTGGGCAGCAAATGAATGCTTGTATGGTTAGTCTGAGTCTAGCAAGTACTTTTGTTCATCCTGACCATCTCTGCACTCCCAGCCTACACCATTCTGCCTTTTCTCCCCTCCTCAAAGAGGAAAAAGAGCAACCAAACTCCGGATATTTTAGTGAGCCTCTGCAAATATTATTGCAACTGTGTTGGTGGGAGTGAGAACTGCTCTATGGGTCAAAGGCTGCTGGTTAAACAAATACAGTTATACCACTCAGACTGCCTATCAGTTACTGGAGCACTGTCAAGTTTTTAGGGGCTTTTTTTTGATTGTTTTTTGTTTGGGTTTTTTTTAATGAAGGCAGATGATAAAGACATGATAAAATTCATACATCCAAAAGTAGGAAATTATTTATAATATTGTAGGATGTTATTATATTTCTGGAATAAAGCACACTTGTGTATCTGTGCCATGTGAAACTTGCACTTGTCCACACATGTAATTTTAAGTGTTTTCAAATTGGCTATGCCTTTTCCTCCTTCTAAATCTATATGGCAGGACTCAGCTCCAATATCCTGCTCTTTCAGCATGGGCAAAATGCCTAGTGAAATCAGCAAACTCATAAAGTGGACTTTTAAAGTGTAAAAAGATCTGAATATAGGAAGTACAACCATCATCCCTATTTGAGAGGNNNNTACAACCCTCATCCCTATTTGAGAGGAAAAAATTTGCCCTTAAAAGCTTAGCTGAGGCTAAATCATCATTTACTTAATTCAGTTGACATTATTTAATGTTGGCAGGAGCATGTGTGTATGTACCACTGCCCTCCTAGTCAATGGAAGATGTCATAACCATTCAAGTGATTTATCAGCTTATAATTGTTATGCTCTGTAGTAGCTGGAGGCCAAGAGGAAGATAGTAGAGATTCTGCTTTAGCTCAAATTTTCCCTGTGGCAACATCCTACAGAATGGTAGTAAGAATGAAATCAATGCTTTACTATGGAAACCTAATAGGATTATCTCATCCAAAAGCCTATGTAATTTACTGGCCATAATTATAATGCTTTGCTCTGTGAACGTAGCACAGAAATGCTTTTACTATGGCGTGGTTGAGAAAAACAAACTACAAAATTTATAGGCAAGAGTATCATTCTTCATTAAATTCAATAGTATTCTTCCAAAACAATCCAAACAAACAGCATCCAAAATTAGCACATGAGGCTTCCACATGAGGGTTTACAAAGGCAACTATGCTACCATAATCCACCTCTACCAAGGAAAAGATTAGGCAAAAAGAATAGGACTAATCTAAAGCAATCTCTGCTCAATCTACCAAACCACGCACACAAACACCCAGGATTAGGTGAGCTTACTCCCTGGCAGAGTTGTTTCTGCATGCTTGCCTTTGAATTCCAAAGCTGCTGCAGAATGCTCAGAGACTTCACTAATTTAAATCTCTCAAATCCACCTGTGGTTCCTTGGATTGTAAATGTTTGCTTCCAGCTATGAACAACGTTAACTGACTGAGGTCTGCCTGAGTCTGCAGGTGGCCTGAATCAGATCTCAAAGCTGCTTTTTTCTTGACACTTTGGAAAAATTATGATGCACATCATTTTTTCTGTTATTAATTGTTTCCATAACTGCCCTTTGAGCAACTGGTTTGCATGCTTTCCCAGGAATTCAAATGATCTATCATCATGAGTGCAAAAAGCCCTGAACTTCTGCCGTCTGGCCATACATATCCTTAGTCCTCTCATTTTTTTGCACATTTTTATGACAAAAATCTGCATTGTGCATTTAGCTCTCTTCTTTTTGTGCATTTTCGTCAGTAGAAATGGATGTGAAGAATTATTATAATCAAGTTGCCCTTACTAAATAAAATGTCAAACTTTCAGTCAATACTACTTTTGGAGGTTATTTGAACAATTACCAAAGAATCTTATAGAATTTAGTGAAGAAGGCTAGCCTACCATAAGAGTATTTTATAGCTCTATTTTCATTTTTAAAAAAATCATTCCATACCAAGAATTGCTTAGGCTATGAGACTATTTAAAGGGTAGACTTTATAAAAGAAAAGAAACTGTGGGGATATTGGGGACAAGTTACTTGACAACTGGAGCCCAGCAGGTAGCATTAAGTAAGATATAAACCAGAAAAATAGACTGGGTTTTCTAAATAAATGTGAACAGGCATATGATTGCAGTAGTCAGAACAATAAAATTAAATTTTCATATATGGCTCAGCAGAGCTTCACTTTTCTGTTGAGCAGAACAGGGTGAACAGTTGCCTCCACACCAGGCTATGGATGTGCTTGCCTCTGCTCAGGGTCCATCAGCACTGTGCCTTTTGTTCTACCTGATGTATTTTCTGTAAGCTGTATGTGCAGCTTTGGCAGTGTTGGGCAGTCTGTTTTGGTGGGTTTTTTTAACAAAGCTATCAAATTGGTTTCCAAAACACAGCTTCAAAATATGGACAGTTCATTGTTCTCACATCTCAGATGGGAGCTCTGGGGCAGAGGGTTTAAAATCTGGTCTCTTGGTTACACAGTGAGTTTGATGCCCTGCTTTAATTCAGCTACTTGGACAGGTAACAGAAGGGACAAGGGTAGCTTTGAGCCAGTTTTGACATCCTCTGATATCTGGGGCTGTCCCCAAGTGTACCCAGCTCTCACAACAAAGCAGAGCAGCCTCAGGACCTCACCAGCCATTGCTGTGGGTGGAGTGCAGCAGTGGTCAAGAAATTTGGACCCTTGTCATATGTGGGGAGCTTTATACAAGTGATCTAGAGTTATCACTATTATTTTTATGATTTATTTTTTTTTGAAGAACTTGAGAAATTCTTTTTGGTCAGGCAGGTTGTCTTTTAAGTCATCCTTCTGCTGCTTGTGTGTTGTAAAAGTGCTGGGACATTCAAGGCAGAATCAGGACCGATGCATATTGGGACCATTATACATACTTCCATGCTTAAGACAGGAGATCCTCCTGACAGAATAAGTCTAGACTGAAAAGTCATAGATTTCTTTACACCTATACATAGACTACATGTAAATCATGTATCTATTTTTGCTGTATGGATTTTATGTCCATCACTTTCATTTAAATGACAATATAGAAATTGCAATGTGGGAGGCCAACAGATCCTTGTAAGCAGCAAAGAGTTAAGAAATTAAGACAGTCAAAACATGGAGGACGATGTAAAGACATGTTGCAGTCCGATGAAGATTACCAGACCACCACAGAAAAGCCTCAAAGCATCCTTCAAGCCTCAGGAAAAAATGCACTAAAAAGTTACCATGGGAACAACCAATTTAATGAACCAATAAAAACAGGCAGCTATCTACACCTCAACCAATTTATATAAACAAACAATAAAAACAGAACCGTAAATCAGCTGAACTCTATCAGTAAGCAGGAAGTGGGAAAACTAAAATATTAAACACAGGAATAAAAGAGAGGGAAAGCAAACAATCTAATGTTAACTAAGACAAATGAAAATACAAATACTGTATAGAAAACAAAATTGCACATCACCACAAGGCAAAATGTAAAACTAATGCTTCTATCTAGATAATTTCTTTACTGTGTTATCAGTGGATTTTTCAGGATGATACACAGGCAGCCTGCTTCACCTGCTAATCTGAAATCAGTGTGTTGTGCTGTTTTCATGAGAACAGCTTTTGTCCAACATACTGATATTAATGAAGAATATGTTGAATATTTATATCTTAAAATATAGAAGACACAGGATTTTTATTAAAGAGATGTTGATCTATATCTCCGTAGACATTCACGTCCCTTCAAACCCAGATTCCTCCAATATCTGCCTACCTATTGTTAATAGTGAGCAACTACAAAGTGGTGTTAGAAGGTGATGTTTATTTGACTAAGTATAATTAATTTAAAAGGAATTTAGTATCTATTACAACTAGCAAGGCCTAGTTTTAAAAACAGGTAGAAAGAAAAAATCATGAGGAGGAAAGGCTGTTGTCCTGTAGTTGAAGTAATTTTTAAAGAACTCAGATGTGATAAAAAGACAAGTGAGACTAGGCCCCCTAAGATTAATTTGTAAGCTGAAAGTAGCTTGGAAGTGTTCTGACTTCCTCAACCAAATGGTTTCATTCCCCTAAGATTTATGGATATGATGTCGATAAAAATTTATACTGTAAAAAAAAAAAAAAGAAAAAAGCTAAAACCAAACTCAAAAGCTTAGCATACTTTAGTGTGTTGGAAGCATCCCCCTTTCTATTTTACTTATGAGATAAAATGTAATTTCTCAAATTACTGGAGTCCATTAAGGAAGAACAAGACTGTGTGGTCCAAAATCTCAAAGGGATTCTGTTTTATGTTCGGGAAGTAGTTTGTTCATGTTCTCCCAGACAAATATTTGTTACTTAGCCATTAAATCAAGGATGAGCCCATGCTGCCAAATAGATTTGAATTCAAACCATTAGAGAATTTTAGGTTGTTCCCTTCTAGAGCTTTGGTTTGTGCCCATCTCATACTTAATGTGAGGCTTTTAAACTTCCAATGGCTTTACCAGCATTAGTTAACAGATGAAGCTGTGTGAATGTTGAAGGGGGGGAAAGGGTGCATTTTTGTTTGAAAGTTCCTATTCATTTTCTTTGACCAGCCTTTGAATTTGCCTCTTTCCACTTTTTGGCAAGGTCATGGTTCTCACAAATATTTGAACAAGCAGTTGAATTTGCATATGAGAGAACTTATAATGGAAGTGGGTGTTTTTACATTCTTTTGACTCTGCACTGACAAGTAACCGACACAACAGACACTGTAAGTTTGTGCATAGTACTAGGAGAAGAGAACTGTCTGCACTCAAAAGTTGCAAACACCTCTGTTAAGTGAACTTCAGCAACTGAACTTGTTCCTCATCATTATTCTTGCAGGAGGAAACACATTCTTCAGATCAATAATTAATTAAAAATAAATTTTCATTATCTTGATCTCTATTTGGAAAATGAGAAACCACTCCCCTTGCTGATGAAAAGCAAAACCCTTTCCTTGTCTGAAGGCAATAATCGATTTAGAATCAAGTTGCATCAAGTCAGAGAGGTTAGTTATTTGCCTCAGATACCAACTAGTGTCTGTGCCACGGTTGAGAATACTTCTCAACATTTCTTGGGATCCCATCCCATGATAACATTCAGAGTTATTCCAAGCAGATCTGGGGCCTCCCAGGATAGCCATTGAACATGGGAATCTGTGCAAAAGCTGAGATTTAGCAGCAAACTGAGTAAATTATAACAATACAATAACATTAGCTGCTTGAAGAAAATTAATCATGTTTCTGTTGTAGAGATTGCACTACTAAGGTTAATCATAAGAGAGATAGCTGAGAGAAAACCACATCCTCCCTACCCCAGCCCCTTGGGGTTCTTGAGATTTCCAGCAGACATAACTTATTTAAAGTGTCTTGCTCATGGTTCCTTGTTTTTGTTATGCGTTCTCCTACTGGTGTGTTATCTTGGTCTGCCCATGCATGGACCTCCCAGTTTTCAATGTGCTGAGGTTGGTTGTATGCCGAGCTTGCACATGAGTTAGGGAAAGCCATGGATCAAGTGTTCTGTGTTCCCAGTCATCTCTGTTAAGTGCCTAATCCAGGTGACTTTATCACCATGTTTACCATATGTCCTTATATCATCAAGGGCTATTTTCAGAAGGAAAGCCCAAGTTAGTTTTCTTTCAGACACCTGTTTCTCCATCAAACAAGCCTGGTGCTCTAGTATCTTGTTTGTCAGTTGCCTTTTTACTCTGGCTTCAGCTGTGAATCTTACTTCCAATGCTCCTCTTTCACTCCTCTAACATCTGCAACCTACTGATGCAGCACTATGGTGAGAAGCTCTGGGAGAAGCTTTCTCCAGAAATTTAATAGAACCAAATTAAACGACATTTGTCTGGAACTGTGGAAGAAGAGCTTTTCCCATGGGTAAAGATGCATCAGTGTATGCTATGAAGCTATCTCTCTGTGCAAAGTAAGCACTTTTTGTCAGGAGATCAGTGACTTTAGTCTTCCCCAGTACGCTGCCAGTATTGTAGTTGAAAAATGTGGGATAATCAATAGTAAAAATTAAATGGGTTATCAGTGAATATCTGTTTGGCTTACTGCTTACGGCATGGTTGCTAAGGAATCACTTGGAAGATGGGGGCCAGGTTTGTGAAATTAAAGTTCTTTGTCCATTATAGATTTTGTTCCCTGTGTGAGCCTGCATCAGAAGCACATAGTGAAACTCAAGGTTATTCTAGTCTCTCTCATTACACGAGTGCTGACTGCTGCTGAGATACTTGCATGAGTTTAAAACACATGCTACAGTATAGAATCTCAAAAATTGCATTAATTTTTTGGAGAATCTTTGTTTTTTTGATGAAGAAGAAACCCCAGACCCAAACAACTGAAGCCAAACACCCTGGATTTGTTCCTTCTTATTTGTTTACAAGGATATGATTGTGAAACATCACTAATAAACTTTTATTAACAATAATAGACGACAGCTGTGAGTAACACGGAGAAAAAGCCTGTTCAAAGATTCATTCCTAGGTTGCATGTCATGTTTAAAGCTATAAAGTATAATGACCTTTGCAGAGATCAAAGTTCCTTCCCCCCCACCCCGCCCCAAGATGTTTGAGGTTCTATGTGAATTGGACACATTGAGTGATGTTTTGGTTTCTACCAGAAGTCACTTAACAGAGAAGTTGAGAATGATAGTGCCATGGGGGGGAACAAGCCAGGTGGATGAGCAGGTGATCATGTGCACTTTTCCCAGTAGGCTAGTTGGCTACCAGTGCATGGTGCCCCTTCCACGGGACTATGTAGTGAACCTGCCATAGGTGGATTTCATTGTGTGTGTTGTGGTGGGTGTGTGGTTGGCACAGAACGGGCCTTTGCTGTTAGTCAGCTTGCTGTGCTTCGTCACTCAGAACAGTGTGCTCTCTCATGCCTGCACAGAAGCGTGGCTAATGTGACAGCTTTGATGCTCTTAGTCCTGTGGAAAGTTTTCTTTGAGGCTGACTCCATTTAGCTGGTGTAAGCCTGCCAAAGGAGAGCCTCAGCATCTGGGTGCATATTCCTGTGTCTCCATCGGTGTTGTTACAGGCCTTCATAGTAACCTATCCATAAAGAATCTTCTCTGAAACATGCTGCAGAAGTAGTATGTGTTCTTCCAAGGGTATATACTATGTACTTTGCTTTCCTTTAAACTGATGGTTGTTCAGAAAGTTATGGAAGTTATTGACTGACCTCTCAAGGTCCTCAAACCTGTCTTGAAGTTCCTTAAGTATGAAGTGGCAAACTGATCTGTGAAGGAGAGAAGATGTTTGGAATGGACTACTAGGGCACTGCTACAAATATGGAGAAGTATATTCTATTTGTCTACCTTTGGCCTGATGTCCTGTCTGAAGAAGGCAAGCAGCCTTCCTACAACTCAAACTTGTATCCAAAGCTTGCAGGTTGTCTTGTCCTCTGCTGTAACATAAAAGAAAATGAGTAGCATAGACCATATAACACAATGTTGCTTACCACTACTTGCTGTTGTAAAAATCAGATGCAATTCTGCTTGGCTTTTCTCTGTTCTGTGAAGGACCATGGACTCTATATATAGATTGTTTTAACCATAAGGTTCCAAATCCCAGATAAATTAATTTTATCAAAGTCTGCTTTGAGAAATAAGTAAAAACTTTTCTACAAAATCCAAAATTGGCTGAGTAGAAGCCATGACTGAAGGAAGATCCTTCTTGTCAAGTTTTATCGATGCAGTGAAGTAAGATTTCTCCCTCTCTGTTATCTTTTGTGAATGTTACATCATCGCTGATTTTGTCTGTAGTTGGAAGCTCATCTTAAGTGAAGACAGGCTTCTTGAGGAATGTATTCAAACTCCACACTGTTGACAGCTGTGCTGATATTGAGCAGATGTTGAAAAGGTTGATTTTAGTGCTGACTTGTACTTTCAGAATCTTTGGTCAATATTTTTACCATCTATGCTCTTAGGCAGCATTGTCTTGTCCTACCTTGGTCATAAACAGCCTTTAGCTGAGCAGAGAAGCAGCACAGGTGGGGTTCCTCACCCAAAATACCTGGTATTTCACCACTTGCCTTTCATTCAGCATTATTTGGACTTCTGGCAAAACCTTTCTATAAGCCAGCATCCGAGCAATGCATTCTCAGGCTGCTCAATACAGTGTCAGTGTAATAAACATCCAATTTCTGTTTGTGCTGGAGTGCCCACCTATTGCAACCATTCCTGCCCTGGTATTGCTGTATATAACGAGTCACTGGTTTGCTTAAAAGTGCTGTAGAGAATCACAGGGAGTTTGTCCTTCTCTACTTAGGCTGGTATCATCAAGGGTTTCAGCAATGATATCTTAGCAGCCAAGTTTTGTAGCTCGGAATGAGGGAAAGAGCTATTTTAAGTGGTATTACTCCATTGCAGACACAGAGACTGTGGATAAGCACATATATTAATAAGGGTTGAATTTTGGAAGACACCAGATACTGCAGTGATGAGTGCCACACAAGTACCTAGATAAACTGTTTTCTGGGAGGCTGCCAGTGTAACAGCAAATGAAGTATGAAGTTAACACCTTGTGTTGTATGATGGCCATGAACATTTCACCCTGAAGAGGAGAAATTGATAACGCTGTGCTATCAGCAATTTTGTTTTACTATAGCCTAATGGAAAACCAAGTCAGCATAATGATGGTATCTGGCCACCAGAAAAAAGGTGAGATGGCATTTAATAGAATGAGGTTGAGAGGAGTCAATAATGAACACACATTAATCAGTAAAGAGGGAGATCAGCACACATTTAGATACAGCAACACATTGTCCCTACAGAAGCATCTTCCCATCGATAGCAGTCTTGGCCATTGGATCAGACTGATGAAGCATTGCAGTGCATGTATAAGCAGAGAGGTGCATAAGGAAGTTTTCAGAATCATAGAAGTAATTAAGCTCACCGGTATATCATTGGCACAGAGATAAAATGACAATACAGCACCCTTATCTCTGCTTTTGGTTATGATATTGTGCATATATATTTGCAGTTCCTTTCTCTGCCTCTCTCTCTCTTTGGTTACATTGTCCAGATCTTCTCTCCCGCCTGTGGGGCCTCACATTAGGGTATCATATTTTTTCCTATCTGGTGGCCTGCGGTTTGTCCATTCCTCTATCACTTGAGTGTTTCTATTTTGGTGCCAACTTATGACATCCCAGACTTCAGATCAAGGGTTTCTAAGAGAGAGATTGTGCCATGGACCTGCTTCCTTCCCATTTGCGATCATAAAAACCTGCAACTTTTGTTCACAGAAGGCCCCTGTGACAACTGTAGGAATTGTTAGATGGAAACTCATATGAGGAAACTATTTTAGTGGGTTTCAATGGCTGCATTTAGTGTAATAAACTATTAATTCCACACCTCATCTTCTAATTTTCCTATTTCTCATGGCTAGAGGCAAGGAGGCTTAAAACATTTGACCAGTCAGTGCTCTGAGGGCACCATAAATCCTCCATAAACTAGCATGTGACATTTCTTTGAAGTGCTGCAGAAGGTGAGTAAAGGTATGGGGAGCATTGATCTGTAGGCCATATGAAGGGTTTCCTGCTGATGAAGATACATATTCCAAAAGGAAAACAGGAGATGATGAGGAGGCAGGATGTGGACAAATAACTTCAGAGACAATAAAAAGTTAATGTTGGTGTGACAATAGACTTATCTTTAGCATTCTATGTTATCAAAATCAAACTTGGAACAAAAGGAAAGCATGAAGGCAGCATAACCTATCAAACACACAGCTCCTAACAAGAGCAAAAGAAATTTTACTCAGAATTCTCCATATATGCCTATATAACCTTTGACTTAGTGGCTTAGATATTACTGCAATTTTGTTAATGTAGGGAATGAGTGAGGGCAGGAAGAAGGCTGCAAAATTGACAGAGCAGGGTCAGACAGTGTTGTCATACCGGTTGTTTGTATTTCTGTGCTATTCCATTTACCTACTGTGCAGTTAGAGTGCCTCTCTATTATGCAAGCATGCTGGGAAGTTGAATTGCCTCTTGGGATGCTGCTGTTATCTTTGACATGAACGTGATCACCCAGGGATTAAGGGAAACCTACAGGGTTTGAGGTCTGTTGCAGGGGGTAGGAGATGGGGGGTCTGTCATGGCAGCGTCCATGCTCACATGCAAGGTCTCCAGCAAAGCAGTGTGTACTAATTGTATTAATAGAATCATAAAATGGTTTGGGTTGGAAGGGACCTTAAAGATCATCTTGTTCCAACCCCATGGCAGGGACACCTTCCATTAGACCAGGCTGCTCAAAGCCCCATCCAAACTGGTTTTGAACGCATCCAGTGCTGAAGCATCCACAACTTCTCTGGGCAGCCTGTTTCAGTGTCTCACCACCTTCTGAGTGAAAAACTTTTAATTTATAATCTAAATCTACCCTCTTCCAGTTTGAATCCATTACGCCTTGTCTTATCACTCAAAGCCCTTGTGAAAGGTTCCTCCCCAGCTTTCTTNCCTCAGTATTTTATGTATTTTATTTGTCATGTGGCAGGTTAGTTCCATGTGTTTTTCCAGCCTTAAGCTACAGTGGTCTTGGTCCTACTGTATCACTTTTAAAAGCTTTATTGTTTAACCTCTACCATTGTATTCCTCAGAAGCAATTCTTTCAAAGTGAATATATGATACTATAACCAAGAAACCACCATTCTAAGTGTTTTATTAAAGAAAATAAAGGAACAAAACCCCAAACCAGAAAAGTGCTTTGACAAATCCCACTGAGTAGTATAATTTAAATCAATTATTAATCAAAATCTAGATAGCAAAATTACTACAGACAGCTCTAAGATGTGGAGTTAAGCTCTGTGTCATACTGAAATACTTTCCTGAGAAGAATAACATCTTTTTGTCTGACAGTGAACCATCTGAGATTCATGATGCCCTTAGTTTTTAATTTCTGTGTTTTTATGTGTTTGGATTTTGTAAATAATGAGGTACTAGGTAACTATAACATTGTCCCCTAGCAACTCTAGCAAGTTTTTGAAACAAAACTTTTCAGTTTTGTGACATATATGCAATTCATCTGAATTCTCCTGACTAATTTGGGATAAATAAGACGCATATATGTTCAGATCTGGATTGTATGTAGTGGTACTGCGAAGAAATATTCACATACATATAGAAATACCATTCTATGGGTGACTCATTTGTCCTAAGCAATACGTTCAGGCTTTAGAGGACCCAAAGAATTGTAAGACATTTTACTAAGTAATATTTACCAACTGCAATATGTAGTTTAACTGTCATTACAAATAAGCTCCAGCTTATTTGAATTGTCCGTGGTTATGCTGTTTTAAATCGGTGACTATGCTCAGGCATCTACACAGTATCTCTCTCTTTAGCAGGAGACCTGGTCACCCTTCTCCCCATCTTTATGCATCAGCTAAGTGAGCCTGAAAAGCTCACAGGTATTTCAGATGACTGTTTTGTCCAGTGCTGCCATAGTTCTGGGGTTCAAGGTGAGAATGTGAGAAAAGAAGGAAAAAAACGTTTCACGGTCTCTCGGGGAAGATATTCGCTTTATGCTGCTGAGGGAACCAAGGCCTGCCCTAACAAGGCAGCCAGAATTTCTCCTGGTGGAAATGGAATAAATCCAATGGAGTCATCTATATGCTCCACACTTTCCTCACCCAGGCGTGTAGGAGTTGTGTCTGGGCAGACTGGGTACAGTTTCATTCTGTTCCAGAATTAGGAGAGCAGATGGGTGACTTAGAGTCATACTCCCCTCCCATCTCTGATCCTGTACTGAATCCAGATCAACATCTCTGTTTTCCATCTCATCATCCTCATTCCCTTCTTCTAGCCAGGCTAATTCTCTTCTCTCCTTCCCAGCCCCTCCTCAGGGAGATGTTGTCTTTATTTCAACATGAGACTGTTACCAAAGTTTCCTCTAGGCATTGTGATAATGGATGAGTGTTGGTCCAAAGTTAGAAAGAGGTATGGAGTATCTTTCTTCCTCCCCCCCACCCCATCATATTCAAGGAGAATTGAAGTAAGCTTGTGCTAAAAGCAGAATTTACCTTTCTAATCTATTTTAAAGGATAGGGAAATGGCTTGTTAGAGTAATCTTGTACCCCAGAGGTGACAACATTATCTTAACAGGGGAGAGATGTTCATTTCAGCAGGGAATTCTGCCTTCTATGTGCCTTCATTATTTTCTTTTTAAGAGTCCCCTCTCAAAATCATTGCTGTTATTGCTTTTTTGAACTCCTCTGAAGTGTGGGCAGGTTTCTGGCAGTAATAGCTTTGATTCCAGATTATTCTTCATGAGGAGCCCAAAAAATTTTGGTGTTTACATGGCTTTTTTGTTTTGTTTACACCTTTTTGCAACATATTTTTCACCTTTTTGATGCTGAAATGCTATGGTGAGAGCTGGGATTGTTTTATTCTTGGTTGTAGATCTTTATTCCATAAGGCATATTGAAAACCTAAGAGAAAAAAAATGAAAATACAGAGTCTAACAGTTTTATATACTTTAACCCTGGAGACTGTTCCTTGTATGTTCCTACTGAATGTTTGTTTTTGTCTACATTTACCTGGGTCATTTAAAAAAATGTAAATCAATCTTGTTATCACACTGTCTAATCTCCCATCAAATCTATTTAAGTCAGGTGCACTACAGGGCAACTCTTCACTTGGAAAGGCTCTAGAAATGCAATCTGTTACAGATCTAGGTTAAATTTAATATTAAAGTTATGACTAAACAATTTTCCAAGCAATCAAAAGTTTCAGTGAGACTCCTCACAGGCACCCAGCATTCACTAACTTCTTTTACATGTGAAGTAATCGCTGTCATGTAACAAGTACATTATAAATGCAACTGCAATTTAAGATTAATGTATTGCATAAGAGCATGTACTTCTGCTATCAAAACTTGCTTTCACAGCCTTAAGCCCAGTCCTTAAAGTAAGGTTAAGCAAGATTATGCTATCTGTGATATTGATGCTGTTGTTTTCCTCTGGATACTACATAGTATCTCTTACCCCTTAGATTTCATTCCTCTATCAGCCTCCCTATGTGATAATTTACTGTTTCTGAGACCTGTTGTGTCTAACCAACTTTGATGCATAACCACTACCCTGAACTTCCCTTTTAAGGACACCCATGTCAAGGGTGCATCAAACATGCCTTGTGTCACAGGGGGACGCCAGCGCTGTATGAAGTAGAGCCAACAGGGTGTAGAAAGGGACCACTGACAGAACTCAGGGCTCTTTCCCCAGCCCCCAACCCTGCTTATTTAGTCTAGCAGAATATAAGAGCATATGCACAGACAAACTGGCGTCCCGTTACATTCCTCCAGGGTAAATAATTTATCAGGACTGATGCTGATTAAGTATAAATGCGGAGAGTGTCAGGAGCCCAGGTGACACACTGGAGTGTGCTGGCTTCTGCCTCCAAGGAGTGCAGCTCACGTTTCACCCTTCACATTCACACCCACATCCTCTTTTGGGGAATGTTTGTGGTGCTTTTGTGCCTCTTTTATCTTTTTCTTTTATTTTAACAGAGCTCTTTTAGAAGAAAACAAAATGTATTCACTCAGGCTACAGTGTCATAGCACACATTTAGTTTTAGAGCATGTATTCGTTGGTTGGATCTTCAAACCACTGATTCTATCTTTATAAATCAGTATCATAGAAACATAGAATGGTTTGGGTTGGAAGGGACCTCAAAGATCATCTAGTTTCAAACCCCTGCCATGGCAGGGACGCATCCCACTAGACCAGGTTGCTCCTTCTGTTTCACTCTTCCCTCCTGAATCCAATTTATTCCTATATTTATATCTATATTTATATCCTATATATATATGTTTTAAAAGAGATTCCAGTTTATTTCTGCATTAGGCCCATAGGCTTTAAGCAAGTTAAAAGCTGTGTATGCATACCTCTCATCAGATGGCAATGCTCCCTTTGCTGTATAGGGTGTCATACAGGCCCTGAGGCAGGCCTTGGGACATCCAAAAGCTGGATTTTGTAACACCCAGGGTCCTTATGTGGATGTAATCAAATTATGCAAGACACTTTTCAAAATGGATTGCAAGTGAGTGGTTTATTTGGCTCTGGCACTTCTGAGATGGGAAATGCCAACTGCTCTTCAAAATTCTAGACCTTAAGCACTTCATATTGATACAGAGCGTGCCTGAGCTTTGCTGGTAGGAGCCACTTAGAAGACCTTTGTCAAATATATGGCTTAATTAGATCAAAAGTGTATGCCCTACAGAGAGGGCAAAAATGTCAGGATGGGGAATTGGAGGAGTGCTCTCCATAAACAAGAGCACAAAATTCAGCAGAAGCTGGAGCTACTAGTGGGTGTCCAGTGAGGTTAGAGTTTTGACTACATGTGAATGAGCAGGGACAGCAGCTGGAGAAAAAGGTGGGAAGAAGTCTAAGCCTCTTTTTAGAGCTCTTCTGATAAAAGAGCTTTAATCTAGTGCTGCCAGGCTCACTTTTGACGTGCTTCATGATGTGGCTTGTCTCATCCTTAAGTAAGTCTTGCTGTGGGCAGGAAGGAAAGTGTCTCTAATGCACTGGAGTACTCTCTGCTGTACAGGGACTTAAGATGAAGGGATGAACACAGTGATTTTTAATAGATGATATTTGCTAGATGGTGTGCCAAAAAATAGGTAAATCTCAGAGGACCTGGCTGTTTTAAAACCAAGAAAACTTCCTGAAGAAAACACATGAGGTCTAGTATGGAACAACTGATAGGGGCATCAAAGAATTCCCAATCACAATACTTTTGTGCCCACCAAAAAATGACCACCTAGGCTCTCAGGTATAAGTTGCATCCCCAAATCAGATATCAAAAACAGCTCAGCATTTTCTTACGGAAAAAAGAGACACCACTTTCCTTATACTCACAGTTCAGGCATGCTCAAAGTACATCCCCCTTGGGGCTTGAGGCACTGATCTTTTGAGTTACCTTCCTCTGTTTCTCATATAGCTCCTTGTAAGTGCATTAGCAAGAAATCCAGTGGAATGTGCAGAAGTACCTTCCAGACTCATGGAAAAGAAGACAATCATCTTGTCTTCTGGCATGGAATATTTAGACTAGGGCAAAACAAAGTCTTTAAACTAACTGAGAGTCTACCAATTGTTAGTAAAAAAAAAAACCCCAACCAAAAAGCCAAAAACTCATGCTAGCTAACTAATATAAGATTAGTCATTATAGAATCGAAATACGTAGCTCTTGCACTGGACTGATTAGATTGAATATTTTTAATCAGACTTTATCTGGTCTGTTCCATTTTTTTTGTTGTTGTGTTAAACTGTGTTGACAGCTATGCTAGGGAAAGTGTTCCAATGCACTCAATAGATGGGGAAAGACATAAAAGCTTCCCAAAGAATAACTGGGAAGAAATCCTTTAAATAAATTTAGCAATGAGCTTAAAACCACAAAAATTTGTTGGAGCTAGTCTTGACTTTTCCCAAATATTAGACATATTCGAATCTAAAGTCTTGATCCTTCTCTGTTTGGAAGAATTGACTGTGGAAAAAAAAGAATAATCTGAGGTTTAAAATTTTTGAAATGTATTGATGAAAACATTTTTGTTTTTCTAGCTTTGTTTTAAATTAACTTTTCAACTCAAATATAATTTCACTTAGGTTTCTTTAAATCTGAATGCCAAAACAGTATTTTATATAAACAGTAACATTTTTGTTTGAAATTCCTGCAGTAAGCATTATTTTTTTTGTCTGAACATTTCTTCCCTGTGAAAAATGCTGGTGCCATACAAGCTGTTTTTTCTTTTTTGCTGGACAATCTTACAATGCTAATAACTTTGTCCAGCCTCTGAATTATACAGCTGCTGGGCTTTACTGTCAGTCCCCCTAATTCAGGTTTTCTTGCTTTGTGGGATTTGATGAATCAACATCATTATTTTAAGTTTATTGTGAAATGTCTGCTAAGTCTGGCAAGCATTGTAGCCCAAGCGAAGGGTAATGCTATCTAAACTTAGGATAGAAGACCGTAAGAAATAACATCTTGATGAAGGAAAAAATAGACTCAGAACTTGCTTCTGAAATATTTCTTCATTTTGGTGTTTATATATAGCAGTCATGGTCATCACAGACAATTTAGAGGATGGGGAGAATGCTGGCTCCGCTGCACACGTCTCCTTGACAAGGTGAATAAGAGGGTGTCATTCTGAGCTACTTGTGAAGAGAGCGCGGAGCTCTCTTGGAAGTGGTACAAGGAAAGTCTGCATGCTGCACAGGAGTCAGTCTTCTTTGGAAACCTTTTATTAGTACCAAGCAATAAACTAACTCGTGTGTGTTCAACATCATGAGCTACAGCTTGAGCGTTCCTCCCCCTGCTCGGAGGCTTGCCAGTGAGAGCAATTTTCAGCAGTAGACGGCCGCAGAGCCGTTCGGGCCTGATCCTGCCTGGTCTGCTCTCGAACATGGCCTCTTATTCATCTCATGTAATGTGCAGTGTAAGTCAGTTTGGGCTGATGTAGCCAACTTACCTGGTTTACCCTTTCTGTGGGTGGGACAAGTGAGCAACCAGCACCTTGCCAACCTCCTGAGCACTTCGCTGTAGCTTGTAGCCGGTTAAATCAGCCTCTGTCAATAATGACCCAACGATGGTATATGTCATCAGTGTTCTCTCAGAAGCCAATTCAGAGGCCTGCCTCTTGTGAAGGGCTTGTAATGCAAAACCTGAGCTGTGTTGAATTCAGTATTTGAGTGGATTTGGAATGGTTTTGGGCAAAAAAAAATAAAATAGAGAAAACCATGACTCATTCTAAGACAGCCATAAAATACAGCAGTGTCAGAATCATAAACTGTTGTCCATGAATGTATCACCCGTCTATTAGAGACAGACTTCTGCCAACAGCCCTGCCATTAAGAAGCAGCCATTTGCCAATATTTTTTAAGGTGGAACATGCTGGTATTTATCACAAAACTAAAGTTTGCCACAGGAGAAACATCATAGCATTGTTTCAGATTATTTCCTCCTCCTTTCTCAGCAGGTCTAGATATTGTTCTGCAGAGCAGTAGCTGCCTTAAATATGCTTTGTGGACATTAGGAGCAATAAAGGAAACACAGGCAGCAGTTTCCAAAGCGTCCCAGAGGTCGGCAGTGAAATGGGACCACCAGCTGAGAGGCAGTGTAAAAAATAAAGCCATGCTTCAGAAAATGGCATGTCTTGAAATCCTTCACACAGGATGTTCTGATAGAGCCAGAAAAATAATTTTACCATTTAGGTGTCCCTTCTACTACCTGACAATCAATAGATTCATAGAACCAGACCTCTAGCTGAATCACCCTAGTTGCAAGCAGCAACCTGTATTTTGCTGAGATGGGTACAAAACATTAGCAGTGAAGGACTGAATGGGATAGATTGTTTTAAGGGATGTGTGCTTACACAGGAGGAGTTAAAAAACCCACACACCCTCTTCGAACCTGTGATAGCCTATATGAGACATGCTGGGGAATGGAGACTGTGATCATCTAGAGCAGCTTAAATTCAACCATATTTTCATAGTGTTTGTGTTGGTTATCATAGTCTCTTAGAAAATATGGTAATGCTGAGAATAACAAGTGATAACTGTAGGAGGGACAAAAATGCAAGTCTGAGAGCTGATGTAAGGATTCCCAGCTTCTTAACTTTACAGATGACATAATTGCTGTCACCACAATCCGTCGATGCAAAGAGGCTGGAAGCAAGCTGGCAGAAATACAAATTTTTCAGTGACTTGACTGTTGGAGTCATTTATTTAACTGTCCTTTTGAGCAATGTTAGGACTCATATAGGCTCCCCATAGAGCACATACTGTATATCCTCCCTATAAAATATGATGAAGCACAGATCTTTTTGAGCACATTAGCAACCAGATCCAAAACAAGAGGGCTGTAATTTTACAGTTACTGTGCACGATCCATTCCCCCCCCACCCCCATCCCTTTTTTGGCTGTTACTTTTTAAAGCATGAAATATATCCTGTAGCACAACCCTTCCTGAAAGAATATATTATCAGTGCTTCAGTGTAGTGGATGGAACCGTCTAAAGAGTTCTGTTATGTTTCTCATTTTTCCAGTCTTTCTCAAATTGTTTTGAGGATAAGACAAATCAAAATTACTTGAACTTGGAAATGAAAAAGGAGGAGCTGGAATTAAGAGCACTATATAATAAGATATAAGTGACGATTAGGACTTCTAGTGGCTTAATTCTAATATGATGCTGGCTACTGTGCTTTTCACACAAGGAAATAAAAGACTGTAAATATTTTAATTGCCAAAGCCAGGTTTCTTCACTGTTGTTGACTGTGATTCAGGGCTCCTAAGGGGAAAAAAAAAGTGAAAGTTACAATGACTGGTGTCTTCTCAAGTGCATAAGGAGGGAAACACTGAATGAGATGTGGTGCTATCATCTTATAGCACCGCTGACATGGCTTACAGAATTTGCACGCTCTAACCCAGTGAGGTGAAGGTTTTTTACTAAATCTATGGGACCGGCAGGGCAGCAGAACAAACTTTTTTTAAAATTTCCTTTTTATACAATTATCTGGGGAGGGGGGTGAAATTGAAGCAGATAGGCAGGAAAAACATCAAAGGAAAAAAGAGTGACTTCTCTGTTGTACTACGCAGGAGTGCTTATGCTCCTGTAAGTAGCCCCAGAAAGTGGGAAGAGCTGCTGTGCTGTGGGATCTCCAGAGACTGCCAGTTCCATTTCTGCTCCAAACAGAGTTTTCCAGAGGTCATAAGCAAATCAATGGGTTTTTAAGTAAGCAAATATTAAAAAAGTTTTGTCTGAAGCTTGCTGCCTGAGACAGAACCTGTCTCCTTTGGCTGGGATTATGATTCCATTTTCTTGGCAGCAAGTATGCGGAGAATAGGGAAACTACCTCCTTATTCCAAAACAAGCTGCAGAGATGGTATGGCAAAGCTATAACTTCTCATGTCCCTTAGAGAAGCTGTTGAACAGACCTGACATTGATGCATCTGGGAAAGGAATCTGACAGGAGGCCCACATGAAAATAAGCACTACTTGATGTTTGAAATGACAGGTGGCCATCTGACTGAAGCCCCTCCTTGCCACAGGCCACGGGGACAATGTCTCACACACTTCAGTAGTTAAAATTTCAAAACCAAGCCATGTGGTTCTAGTCAGGAGAAATTCTGATCCGTTGAGTGAATTACAAATAACGATCCAGTAGGAATTGGCCTGAAATTTGCTCATCTATCATTCAATATGTAACATGTTTTTTGCATTATGATTCATGCTGTCATTGCAATTGCTATAACTATCAACTGATAGCTGACAGTGGGAGCCAGTCTAAATCTCAGGGTAAACAGGGAGGGTAAATACTACTTTCAGAGGAATTGTGCCTGTTTCTCTCCATCAATTAATTTAATTAGCTCCATGCATCGTTTTTTTGTTGTGTTGTCAAGGGAAGATGGGGATTTTAAAGGATGTGTGAGTCTTTCCTCCTACTATGTGGCATAAATCAACAAAAGCCTTGTGCTACAGTGAGGAAAATGGGCTCCTAAACTGAAATCCTGGTCAGTGCTTGGAGCTCAGCTTCAGTGAGGGAAACCTCATGGCCTGGCTTTCAGAATTAGCAACCAAAGTATGAACAAATGTGGAAGTTGACAGTAAGGATTATCAGTTACATGTGAAAGATACGGAATCTTTGTACTTCTGGAACAAATGGAGATAATTGCTGTAATGAGAAAAGTGAAGTGGCACTTCTCAAAGGTCCTCTGTTTGACCATCATTGCTGTACACTAGTGCTGACTGTGTTTTCTTCCTGCACTCCCTTTTTGCACACAAAAGCCCTGCTGGCTGTGGGAAGAATTTATGGAAGCCCAAAGAATGCAGGATCAGGTAGAAGTTAGGCATGGACATACTGGCTGTGTTCGAAATGTGATATATCATTCCCTTGCTAGCTTCTCATAATTCCTGGCTCAAAGAGTACATGTAGCTGGTGTGTGTCGTTGGGACGTAGCCCAGATGTGTCGGGGACATGCAGCCTGCAGCACTCTGACATTTGTTTTCTGAGTGCTTGTGTGTCATGGAACTGCCTGTACATAATTCAGATGCAAGTGAAAGACACTTTCCTGAGCTCCCCTGTTGATTCATAGGGTCTTTTTAATTTTGTAGAAGCTTGGCAGTGGCAAAGGGCAAAGGTAGCTGGAAATGCCCTTGTCTTTCTTGTGGGTTGCATTTGTTTAGATTCCGGTACCTAATCTGACATAGCTTTCTCAGAGCCATATCTTTTAAAACTTTCCAGAAATATTAATAGGCAATGAGGCTAACCCGTGTCAGTTTTATACAGCAAAGGACTTTCTTAGCTGAACTTTTAAGTATAGACAGCGCCATTTTCTATGACTTATCACTCTAGCATATTTGTTGTGTAAGAATGATGTCTCTTCATTCCTCCCACTGCTACCTTTCATTCTTTGCCAATCTACATAATGATTTTGGAGGATGAATGAAGAAGCTCTGTCTGGGCTCTTAATGAAAGCTCCCTTTTTTATCTTATCTTTCACCCTCAAAGTAACTTTCTGATAAGTTTGTTTGTTGGACAGGGTAAACTGTTTGCTTCAGCTCTGGTTTAATTATGATACTGAACTGTAAAAAAAACTTCATGGAAAAGGATGCTTGGTCAGTGCCAGAACTGGAAAAATACTCCTGCATTTCTACAATTACTTAAAACTTGCAATTGACTTCACCCTTTGGGATTTATTTGTACATAAAATCTAGGAAAAACTTTATTAGTATAATATTTGCAAAAAGAGTGAAGTTTGGGCTTGAAATATTTCCCCTCCGTTCAAGTTTTAAATAGCTAATCTTATTTGGGGTTTTCTGCTTATTTTTCGCTTGCCTGTTTGTGGAATAGGACACAAGAAATGCAATCACAAAAGAGCGCTCTCGTGTGCTCGGTGCACTCCTGTAGGAAGATGATGGTCCCTGCCACGACAAGTCTAAATTTAAACCTATCCTCTGTCTGGATGTCTCTGAAGATGTGTCTTTTTTCACCTAGAAATCCGGTTGAAATGGAAAGACTTTGGATATTAGTCCAGGGTGTCTGAATGTGCCAGGTGCAGTGGGTGTGATCAGTCCATGGGGCATGGGGAGGACACAGGTAGGTACAGGCTGGTGGCCTGCATTTATCCAGTAAACTGGGCTCAAACCACTGATACAGTGCATCAATGATTGGTATTTAGGGGGTACTGTGCACGCACCACTAAGTGCAAAAGCAAACACCCCAACCTATGGGAGACGAAGGCTCAGGACCACTGCCTAAGACACCACAGCAGTAACTGAAGCACAGAGAGTGACTTGCAGTAAGCAGTTCAGAAAGAATCTGCATCTAGCCAAATGGTGAAATTTATTCATGAGCTGAGAGACAATATAGTGCTTTGAGACTTATTTGAACCCTATTCAGAGAACTGAAGTGATGCATATGCCTTATGCTGGTCCTCCACAGAGGAATGAAATTCATCCAGTGTGAATAGTTTTGAATAGAGAATGAATATTTAAACCACATGGAGACAACTGATGAATAGAAAAAGAGGATAAATTATCAAATTAATTAATATTAGTAGTGAGTGCTTACAAATACTGCTCATCAAGGACTAGACCTTTTGTTCCTCTGACTGGGTGGGCCCTTGCTGGTTTGAATTATCTTTGCAAGAAAACAATCATCAAAGACGGCAAAGCATATTTTAAGAAACCCTTTTAATGCAGCATAACTCTGAACAAAATATACTATTGTTTAATGCAGCTATCATAGGCACAGTTCTGAATTTATGGAAGTTAGCTTCTTGGCTTGAAAACAGAGCAGTGTCCTATTCCAGTCTATTTCTTTTACTTATTATAAGGATTTTAGTCAAATGTATTTGTTTGTAAGAACGGAGAACATAGTTGGCCCATAAAAGTGGAAGAAAGAATCATAGAATCGTTTAGGTTGGAAAAGATCTTTAAGATCATCAAGTCCAACGGTTAACCCAGCACTGCCAAGTCCACCACTAAAGTGTGTCCCTAAGCACCATGTCTACATGTCTCTTAAACATCTCCAGAGATGGTGATTCAACCACTTCCCTGGGCAGCCTGTTCCAGGGCTTGACAACCCTTTCAGGGAAAAAATTTTTCCTAATGTCCAAAATAAACTCCCTTGGTGCAACTTGTGGCTATTTGCTCTTGTCTTATCCTTGTTACTTGGGAGAAGAGACCAACCCCCAACTTTCTACAATCTTTCAGGTAGTTGTAGAGAGCGAGTAGGTCTCCCCTGAGCCTCCTTTTCTCCAGGCTAAACAACCCCAGTTCCCTCAGCTGCTCCTCATAAGATTTGTTCTCTAGACCCTTCACCAGCTTTGTTACACTTCTTGGGACATACTCCAGCACCTCAGTGTCCTTCTTGTAGTGAGGGGCCCAAAACTGAACCCAGTATTCAAGGTGTGGCTTCACCAATGCCGAGTACAGGGGCACAATCACTACCCTAGTCCTGCTAGCCACACTATTGCTGATATAAGCCAGGATGCTGTGGGTCCTCTTGGCCACCCGGCCATACTGCTGGCTCATATTCAGGTGGCTATCGACCAACAGCTCCAGGTCCTTTTCCACTGGGCAGCTTCCCAGCCTCTCTTCCCCAAGCCTGTAGTATTGCATGGGGTTGTTGCGACCCAAGTGCAGGACCCTTTTTGAAGCCCATACTTGACAGCCTTGGCCTGTCAATCCAGCCTGCCTAGATTCCTCCGTAGAAACTTCCTACTCTCAAGCAGATCAACACACCCACATAACTTGATGTCCTCTGCAAACTTGCTGAGGGTGCACTCTATCCTCTCATCCAGTTCATTGATAAAGACATTAAACAGAACTGTCCCCAACACTGAGCCCTGGGAATCATCAATTGTGACCAGCCACCACTTGGATTTAACTCCATTCACCACCACTCTTTGGGTCCAGCCATCTAGCCAGCTTTATATCTAGCAAAGAGTGTATCCATCCAAGCCACGAGCAGCCAGTTTCTCCAGGAGAATGCTGTGGAAAACGCTGTTAAAGGCTTTACTAAAGTCTAGGTAGACAACATCCCCAGCAGTAAGCCAAGCACTAGTGCTTGAATTTTGTGAAGAAGTATTGAATAACGTTGAGATTTTGTGTAATGCCTGAAGTCAATAGGGGTATTTCAGGGGTGTTTCAAATAATTTCTAAATATTTTTAAATTTGTTGATGAAAAACTTCAAAAAGATGTTTGTACTTTCAGAACAAAACATACATCATTTTTTAATTTTAATGAAAATCTCCTGCAGTGAATATTCAGCCATTTAATAATTTCAATTTCAAGAACTGTGTTGTTGCAAGTGCAATAATTTTTTCAATGAAATTCATAAATTTTTACCCCTTAACAACGATTTGGAAGTATTTAAGTGCCTTCAGATCATCAGAACATTGGCTAAAAAGGGAGCCTGCAGTCTTTGGTTTTATGAACCGCACCCAAAAAAAGTATTCCCAGATGGATCTATTATGTTTATTTGACTTAATTTTTCACTAAATAAGTTATTCACCCCCTGCCTCTGTCTCCTCTGTAGATTTCCCAGCTTTAGTTGTGGTCTGTCTTCCTCAGATGACACCTTGTAGAGTGTAATTTTATTTCAACACGGTGCTTAACTGATACTTGGATGCTCTGTACTAATGTCAAAGTTTTCAGTGATGTTTGTTACCGGTCCAGCTTTATTTTCGTTGGAGTCACTGATCCACCCTCCCCAATCCAGTGGCAGTAGTTAAACCATTATCGAATGAGCTCTGAAAAACTGATGTCTCTCTTAACTGTACACTATCAGAATAGTGGTCCTTGATATATCTTAAAATAGTCATATTTGTGTTTAGTACAAATTAAAACTGAAGTTTATGTATCCATCTATGTTTTCTTCCCAGCCTCAGGCCAGTTGTCTGAGGAGACATCTTGCTCCAGCCTCTTAATAGCTTTATTTTTCCAAACCAATTTCCTTTCAGCTAGATCCTGGGTTTTAATAAAAGCCTTTTGTTTCAGTATACAACAGTGTCATCCTGTTAGCTATTGGCACAGTTAGCACTTGGGATTTCTTTGCAATAGCATTGCAATCTATGCAAAACATAATCTTAATCGCAGAGAAGACTCTGACCTGTGAACTAGGAAAAAGTCCATGTGCTGTGGTCTAGAGGATAGAGGTTACAAATATTGCAAATAAATGGGCTGGAGATAAGAAATGTGCTCTGAAGTGGCTGGAGCCTCTCCTTCTAGCAGTTCTGGAAGGTGAAGCAGAACTGACCTTCATAGAACTGAAGGTCATCTGACCTTCTCAGAGAAGGAAGCATAAGGAGCTGGTAGGGAATTAACAGCTTAGTGTGTGGATCCAGCAATCCTGAAGGGACCAGAATACATAAGAGCAGGAACAAGAGCCAGGTGTGGAAGTGAAAGTAGAGTCCTCTCCTCAGTATCCCTCCCATTGGCTGAGGGGAACCTTACCCCTAGGGTCACCACAGTCTCCTGCCCCCCAGCTCAGGCTGTGGCCACATCAGGCTCTCCTCAAGGGATAGAGTACGTCTTCCCTTCACCTCACATGGCCCTCTTCCTTCACCTGCTCCTGGTTTGCTCTTTTTCATCTTAGTTACTGACTTCACAGAATCACAGAAAGGTAAGGGTTGGAAGGGACCTCTGGAGATCATCAAATCCAATCCTCTGCCAGAGCAGGACCATAGAATCTAGGGCAGGTCACACAGGAATGCATCCAGACAAGTCTTGAAAGTCTCCAGAGAAGGAGACTCCACAACCTCTCTGGGGAGCCTGTTGCAGTGCTCTGTAACCCTTACGATAAAGAAGTTCTTCCTCATGTTGAGGTGGAATTTCCTATGCTCTAGCTTGCATTCTTCAAAATTTGTTTGTAATTGTTCCACGTTATATTGCATATAAGTTCTGCACGTCTTAAGTCACGTGCTTTTGTGAATTTTCTTCCTTTGTTGGAAAAAGCAGTGTTGCATGGTAGATCTGTGATAAGCTGATAGCTACGTGCCCTGAGTCAGCGACGTGATATTAATCAACCTGTGTTATGCAATGATGACATCTATCAGTGCAGCACGAGTCACTCTTCCACAAATAGTGCAGACTTTCACCTGGTTGTTACCTTGCAGCTTTCTGTCCTTTCTTGTTTGGGTTTTTGGTTGATTCTCATTTTAACATTATGTTGCGAGACTCCGTAAGATCCACCTTTTAATTTTCTTCCTAATTATTCTGTTTGTTTGGAAAGTAAAACATACAAGCTCATACAGCTGAACTTCCAAATATCCGTGATGTAACAGATAAAACTTTCTCAAATAGTTATAGAAGTCATGTTTTCTTGTAAATTGCATCACAACTGCTTTGAAATCCAGTGGAAATAATTAAGAAGTGGCGAGAGCATTTGTTGCAAGCCCATCTTTAACATATTAAAATCTCTCCTGAAACAATACTGGCTATGGACAAAAGGTAGTGTTTCAAGAAGAAAATAAAAGAGTTGGCCTGCCCCTCCCAGCACATGCATGCACAGGCTGCCACAACAGTTTGTAGATTGTCCCATCTTGGAATCACCCGAATGCAAAATAGGCACTTGTTTTATTTTCTGCATTTGAAGTAGCTTGGTGATGTCAGATCAAAATTACTCTCTCTAATCCAAAGTGGACTCAAAAAGATGAATGCAACTTTGGGCATCACTAATTCATAGACCAATTTACTGCTGGTGAGTACGGGGAGATATGTACCCCCATCTTTTTCTTTGGAATTTGCAATAGTATAGGAATGTATGTATGACCCTGCGTGTGGCAAGAAGGCTTTTCTCCTGTGTGCAGAGCAGACATTCTTTCCCATGCAATGTGCTGCAATCCATGCTGAGAGGTGTGGGACTCCCATAGATAGAGTCATCACTAGAAGACAGTCTATGGCACAGAAAAAGAAAAACCCCTTCCATTGTAACAGCAAATCTATTCTTAATGATTTTTCTCCTAGTATCAGTGGCTAGTGAGGTCTCTTTGTGGCCTCATCTAACTAACTCCTCATGAGGTTCTGACAAGGTGGGAAAAAATATTTATAGATTTGGAATACTAACTACGGGCAACGGTTTAATATTTAATTCCCAACAGCAGAGGTATAAAGGTCTGTAACTCACAAGTGGTGAAGCCAGAAGTACTGTAAATTACAAAAATCCTATTATGCTCATCTGAGCAGAAATGTGCTTTATTAGTGGCTCCCATAAATTTCTGGGCTCCATCTCTTACTGCTTTAAAGACATGAATTTTTACATTTTGTACACAAGTTTGTGTATTTGGCTGGTGTTGAGGGCAATGTAAGGAAAAGCAGTCAGCTATGGCAAGGTGAGGCACATCACTCCGTGTTAGGGTTTGGCTTTTTCTGTGTTTTGCAGAAGAAGGATTACCTGTTTTCTCCGTTTTCTCACCTCATGCTGAGTCGTTGGGGGTATTTTTGTTTGTGGGTTGTTTCTTAGCTTTTTCCCCTGTGGGGACATGAGATCATAGATATTCAATCCACATTAAGGAACCAAACTCCTTAAGGAGATTTTCCACTGGCTGCTAATGGGAATCTGCAGATTAAGAAAACCCTTGAGTTACCTGAGGAGGAGAACGTTTGTGTCCTCCTACTCTCTAACTAGGCCTTTATCTCTTTAAGGGATGATGTTTTGAAGACATGAACAAGATCTGTAATTTCGATCCTGTTGTAGCCTTTAGGAGCACTAGGTGCCCTTGCAGACCTGGAGGGGGTGGCCACTCCCATCGATGCAGACCTGGTGTGTTTCCAGCCACATGAAGTATTGCCAGAAGTATGAGTTAAAGTTAATTCAGTTCCAGGTCTGGGATGAAGATTGCACTTGTCTTCTTTTCTGAAACAATACGTCAACCCATGTTTGCATCTGCAGATGCATGTAATATTTTGATGTTTTAAGCTGTTGAAAAAAAAAAAAAAGTAAAATCCTGATGGAATCCTAGGCTTTATGTTTAAACCCAGCCAGTCCCTTCTTTCCCTCTCCTACCCCCTCCCTCAGTCAATAGTTTTGAATCCTACGTAAGTGCAAGAGACATGACTGATTTAGAAAGGAAAAAATGTGGAATGCTTGTTCTATAATTTACTTTAAAACAAAAATGAAGTGCCAAAAATAATAGTATAATGCCCAGGATGATTACCTTTTCAAAGGGATATACTTTCATAGTAATTACTGCATGTGTAAAAACAAAAGGGATTTTTTACAGAACAAACTGGCTGATAGTTTAACATATCCCACACATAATGACTCCTCTGAAATCTTAATGAATACTGTATAGTTCACATTATACTGCTGAAAACATGCATGTAAACTTTACTGAGGTAGCTATGGAGAGCCCACCTCATGTCATCTCACAGTTTTGAGTTATGTTGGTGAAATGCTCATATATTACTGTGAACACGATTTTAATTTGACATGCTATTTGTGGTAATCACACCCAACTGGAAACAAAGAAATTTACCTGTCAGGTACATAATGGAATATATTACAGATTCCTGTAACTAACATAAGTTGCTCATGACTATTTTATCTTTGATATACTGCTACAGTAATCCCCCAGTAATGGGATAAACACAGATAGGATCTAATAGTCATGAAATACGGCTCTCCAATAACCATTTATGGAAAATGAATCACATGAGCAGACAGTACCATATTTCATTATCTTCTGCATGCATTCAGTTGGGTAGAATATAGATGGAAAATTTAGAATGCTAAAAAGCAAACAAAACAACCCCCTCCAAGCCCAAACCAACCAACCAAAAAAAAAAAACCAAACCCCAATCAACAATGCAAAAAAAACCCCCGAATCAAAAAGCCTAATGCAGGAAGACTGTTCACTTCTCAGACCGCTGCTGACATGACAGGACCTCACAAGTCTACAAGATGAGACAAAATGCACATATCAATAGCTGTGTTACGGAAAATTAGGGCTTATTTTCTGTTAGAGGATATAGTTTAATTAGAGATTTTAATACATAAGGCTATAACGAAGATGGACTGCAACAGACACCATTGCTTTTGCTGACATACAGAAAAAGAGATTCAGATCTTATGGAGACAGGAAAGTGGGATGGAAAAAACTGGGGAAGTGAGACTGGAAGGACAGCAAATTGGAAAATAAGAATGGTCCCTGTGTGCTCCCCTGAAGGTACCTTTCAAGCCAAAGGAATTTTGTTTCGCCAGCAGTGTTGTCCAAGGATTGTTGTCATTGTGGGCAGTGTTAGATGTAATCCTCTGCTGTATAAATCAGATGTGGTTCCAGATTTAAGTATAGATCTGTATTCATGTTTTCCTAAAACGTAAGAAGACGTGGTGACTGAGTTTCAAAGTACAGTATCTCAGGACTCCAATTCCTTATCATTCTCTCTCACTAGTGGAGAATTTTGTGGAACTATTCCTCGTGTATAGTAGTGTGGCACCAAAAACAATGCCAATTTTTTTCAGCATTATCTTTTAGAAAATTCTTTTTATGCTCTAAATATGTGGCAGCTCTAGTCCAATAAGGACATCTTTTTATTTCAAATACAACTGTACTGTAAATATTTTAAGCCATTTGATATTTCAGCCAGTTGTACCTGGTAATTTGAGAACAAAGCATGTGAGAATCACAGTGCTATTTTGAACCAAATGAAAAACTTAGCTCATGCTGGTTTATAGGAATTAGGCTGTAAACAAAAGAATATTTTTCATTGATAGAGTGAAAGTAGGTAATTTTTTTTTTTCTGAAAAAGCTTTGTCAAAACAGACATGAAGTACCTCGTTAATTAGCATCAGATCTTCTCTGCCTTGCCTCTCTAAATTCCTTTATTATTCCTTTGTTATTATTCCCTGAATAAATGAAATGTGCTTGATAGATTCTTAAATGTTTATTTCTTGTTCTTGTCTTCATTCTCCTCATGTTAGGAAATAAGTAAAATACTGAAGGTAAGTGTTGATGAGAGCATTCTTAGTGGCAGGCTCTTTTGAGGGCCTTTGCATTGCTAAATGAAAGTTCCTGAGTGTCTGGAATGAAGACATCTCTTTAGGTATTTCTTACTGTCTGGTTGTTATGCCTTTAAAATTTTGTCTCAGTTAAGAAAAAGAAAAAGACAGAATTATTGGTGGTGGTACTAGGCTGACCCTAACCTAAAAAAAAAAATAACATGGTGCGTATGTTTGCGGAAAATTGGCATTCTTTCTGTATTGTTGAAATTCCATGTTTCTACAAAATATACCTATTTTTCAAGAAGGCATAAAAATTGTACTGAGCGGGTAAACAAACAGAGGCTTGATTGAACCTCTTTAACTTCCCATGTATTTGAGAATTGCTTAGTAACTTTCTTATTTGGTTTTCACTGCTACTTGAGATTTTTGACCGCTGTACGGAATCTGGGAGCATGTTTTTCTCAGTTAGGAATAAGCAACTGTCACAGGAATAAATATATTCATATCTTACATCAAGGAATTGGTGGGCTATTTTCTGCAACTATTTTTACTGTGATATTTTCTTCTGTAATAAGTTTGCTGACAAGTTATTTTTCCCCCCAGGAGCAGTAGACTCAGGGAAATTAGACATGGAAAAGACCTATTAGGTCATCTTGTCAATTTTCCTGCCAACACAAGATTGCTCCTTGCAAAGAGATTTTTTTCAGTACTTCTGTGTGCTGAGCCATATGAAAAGTGTCAGAGTATACATTTTATGATGGAGTAGCAACAGTGAGCAATGAGGAGCTGTTATTTAAGTTCTTTTCTGAGGACAAGGATGGGCAGAACAAGCTGGAAGGAAATTCGAGGCAGTTCTTTACAAAGTAAAGAATATTTAATGGTGAGGTAGGAGTAAGGATGAGTTTTTATGAACTTTATCAAAAATTACCCACTCTGGGTAATAATATCTGATTATTTTTATTTGCAGAAGGTTCTTGTTGCAAGATTCTGGCTGCAGATGCAAAATGTACCCATTGGGCCTCATTCCTCTGGCCATTGCTCACAGCGAGTGTCCTTAGGAACGTAGTGCCACAGATTGCACTGAGTCACAGGAGCAGGAACTGCTGGTACAAATAAGAGCTTTCAGCAACAATCGTATAAGCTGTGGGAAAAAAGTTAATATTGAGAGCTGGGTAGCAAATATATTTTCTGTTCTGGGAAATTTTTCAAGTAATCAGAAACGTTGCTGATGCATAGGGAGGGCAGGAAACAACTTTGAAAGTTTTCCATCTTGCAAAGAGAGTGTGGGTGTAGTGGTGCACCAGCACAAACACGCAGAGCAGCCAACACCCCTGTGCTCGGGGCTCACAGCCAGCACTGTGCTGTCTTTCAGCAGCCTCATGAAGGCACTTCCAGGGTGCATCTCTCCCAGGCTCCCCTTTGCAGCTATGGGAGCTCTTCCACGGCACTAAAGTTTCTTTATGGAAAGCAGTGAAAGTGAGTGTCCCCAGTATGGCCAGATTTGAAGTGTGTTATGTCGGATGTGAGCAAAGAGCTCTGAAGCCAGGTCTTGCATCCCCAGCAAGCACTGTAACCACCTGTGAGCTGTTGGCTGGCCTTGATCCTCATAGATCCACACTGGCACTCCAATGCTGTTTTTTTTTCTTAGAAAATCTCATGAGAACTGGTTATGTTCCCACAGGGTGTTTCAGCTTCAATGAACTTACTCCTTTTTTTCCATTAAAATCTGTTACACTGAAACACTTACTATTAACTCTGTTTCTCCAGACTGCCATCCTATAATGTTTTATGCTAATAATACAAAAAAGAGGGTTTTCCAAAACTGAAAGCAACCTACCTAATACTATTTTAAATACAGAAACTCTGGCCTGTTCAAAAAAGCAAATTCTGGAACACTGGAAGGTATCAAAAGTACCAAGTGAGTCCCTCCTGCAGCTGTCCCTTTCCTCAGGTGGCATTTCTGGGTATTGCAGTGTGCCACTTTATGGGATTTACTTATTAGGAGGAAAAGGAATATGATATTTTCAGTGACTAGCTGTGCCCTCTTTGCAAGAAGCAATGAAGTTCTGCATCTGGCTGCTGCAGATATAGATGTCTCTGAATGGATTCCAACAGCAGGGTTAGAGTTAAACACATCGTAACAGGTTTTTTTCCTTGTGTATTTATCCTTACATTATACTTCTAAGGAAGATCAAGAAGAAATACGTATAAGAAAGAGAAACCAATTGCTGCACTTCACTATTGCAACCCCACTCCTGTGTTTAAATGTGTCTGGTTGCATCTGCTTAGCACCTGCTCTTTAAATACTGTACTGCTTTTATTTGCTGACTTTATTTAGAAGTTCAATGCAACTTGACATTGTTCACATTATCATTTTTTCAAGTCCTTTTAATAAAATACTTACATTTGTGGTTATTGGTTACATTAATCAGTATCAGCTTCTATGGCTTGCAGTGGATTTTATATCATAAGCCACACTGACATTGAACTACAAGTGCCATAACTTCTTTTGTTTGTTGGGGGGTGGTTTGGTTTTGTTTTTATGATTTGAAAGTACGTGACAATATTTATGATAATATGAAATTCAGAATGAAGTTCTGCCCAAGTTCTAGATGAACGAGTATCAAAAGACACAGTGTGTAAAATACATTGTAATCTTCATCTAAAAGTAGTGGCTGGCTTGGTATGTAAAAAATTCAGGAAACTGCAAATATTTAAAATATTGCTTCTTGGGTATAGTGTCTCAGAAATGGATGCCTTATAAAGGAGATTGTTGAAAAGCAAGGATTACTAAGTTTTGCCTATGACTTTAACAACAAGGATTTTTATTTATTTTATTTATTCATTCTTTTCTTAGCTTTTACTCAAGGCTTTTAACCACTTGATATTTTGAAAAGTTTAAATTCTCGTTCTTGTCTTGCAATGCTGCTTTATCAACAGATATGCATTATCTGCCTCTGGCTGCATATATATTATTCCATTGCTTAAAAAAAAATCCAGCTATAAATTCAGCTATAAAAGTAGTCTCTTTCATGGTTTCACTGGTTGGTTTTTAATGCTATTCACCTGCAGGGTCATTTTGAATTCAGTGGGAGTTTCCTACCCTTTCATGGTGAAGTAGGAGCTGGTTTCTTCTAAGTAGCAGTACTTGAACATATACACACAACATACTCTGGACATAATTGCATTGCCTTCTGTGGTCCAGAGTACTGGATAATTCAGAATAAATGTGAATCTAGACTTTTGTAGAAGTGCAAGGTCTGTATTCACTGAAAGAAGCACTCCTAAAAGAAATGGTGATGTATGGTGCTATACAACATGTACTAATTTTATCCTGGTTGTGAAGCCAGGTAAACAGCTGTAAAGTCTTTTCCACCGTGTTTAAGGGAGATGGCTTAAAACCAGAACAAGTGCAGAAAAAAAATGTCTTTTTCCAGTCTGAAAGACAGAAAACTAAGCAGAAATTACTAAAAATGTATGCAGTGGGTAAACGAAGTGGAAAATAAAGAACCATGCGAGATTGAGATGAGCCAGAGAATATATCATTATTGACTTAGGATAAATTTAGGCAGGAAATTAGGCCAAGTTTCCTGACCATTATAGCACTGAGAGTCTTCCAGCGGGAGAGAAGGTGAAGCTATAAAAGATTGTTAACGTGAAGCTACAGAAGTTTGTTAACACACCTCTGAGAGTGGGGGACTAGACATGACAGTGTTGGAAGCCACTTTCTGCCTTATATTTCCCTCCTTGTCTTCTGTGAGAGGAGAGTAAGGCAGAGTTGCTGAGAATGGCAGGGACTTCATCTGGTCCAACTCCCTTGCTCAAGCAGGATCACTTAGATCAAGTCGCCCAGGTTTGTGTCCAGTCAGGTTTTGAATGGTCTCCACAGATGTAGACCTCACTACTTTCCTGGGCAACCAGTGCTGATATCATTTCTCCTCTGTCAAGGAAATGTTGCTGCACCCCATTGTAGTTAAAGCTGATTAAGTTGTGTTGTCCTCCTCATTTGCTCAAAGCGGTATCTAGAGTAACAGTGAGAAAAGCAAAGTAGATGTGGTCATACTATGTAAAGGACATGCACAGGAGGTAGAAAGGAGGCACCTGGTAGAACACCTGTGAAAGTGGAACAGGCCAGGGGAAACTCCATCAAGGGACATTTCAAAGCTCCTTGTCAAATGTGTATTGCTTCCAGGCTTTGTACAGGCTGACTCCAGGTCTTTAAAATCTGACCCACATACAAGTTTGTGTAAGATGAAAAGATTACTGGAACTGTTTTATATTTCAGAATAGAGTTTTGGGATTGCATGTGTATGTTGAGATTCATGATCCTACATCGTTTCAGCAGTGTTGTAGCAGTAGACCTTTCATTTTCTGTTGGTCATTTATCATATTTAAGATGTATATCTCAAAGCTCTATACTTAAATTACTGGGAGCCCAATTCAATTTAAAGCTTAGAACAGAAAGAAGAAGAAAAAGGTTTTTTAGAACACTTTTCCCCCCTGAAAAGTTCTGAAGCATGTAAAAAGCAGAAGTTTTCTAGTAGTGACATTGTTGCGGTCCAGACGTTTCTCAGATGTAAAACAGCCTCTGCTGAAATAACACAGCAGCAGTGCCCAACTTAAATTACATGTAGAATTTAGGTCGACAGCATGGAGTTTAGTTGACTCATTCAGGGCCAAATCCTGCTTTTATTGCTAATGCAGGTGGTTCCTGTGACTTCAGTGTGACTGTTCATGTGATTGAGGTAAATCTAAAACATGACGATAATTCTTTCTCCAACAAACTTCCAAGAGGTACTTTTAAAAAAAAAATATTGCTAGACTTTAGTCGAGCATTTCTGAGGTATTTGTGAAGTGCTATTGACACTGTATTTGTCAGAGTTGCATATTTACATGAAGTAAAGCTGCATGAGCTTGGTTTGATTACTAAAATTTTCTTCAAGAGCACATTGCTTCTTTTCAGGGGATCTTCAGATTCAGTATTAAAAAAAGAGCCAATGACCAAGAGCTTACTTGACTAGTTAACTAAAATACAACCATGCACCACTGCAAGAATTCACCCCAAGCACTATTTTGTTTCTTAGTGGGTTTGAATTTTACCTAGGTTTTAGTCAGTAGGAGTGGTTGCTTAATTTATTCTTAAATCATCTTGTAAATAACACATTCACCTCAAAGCTCTAGAATCTAAAGTGCAGCTCATTGGTAATGTATTTCCAAACATTAAAGCACTCAGTTTGCCTTTCCAATGTGCAGAAAAAGCTAAATAAGAGTGATTTCTTTCCAACTCTTTGGTTCAAGGTGAATATATGGTCCAGATCTCATTGATGCTTTGTGCCCAGCACTTCAGAGCAGGACCCGTTATAACTGTGTCATGAGCTCACCCTGAGATCCAGAGAAAAGCTTTCTTAAGGTGCCTCTGCAAAGCTGGGTCAGGTATTTACTTTCCAGAAAACTTCTGTCTTCTGAGAGGAAGACCTGCTGATAACTTACCCAAACAAGCTGCGTAGGTATTCCCTTACCATTATCCTAGTAAGTGTATTTACAAGGTCAGGTTTCTAGCAGAGAAAAAGGAAGTTTATCTGGTGTTGATAGTACAGTAGGTTTTTACAGGGAGGTGTTGGATTTCAGTATTCCCCTTTCCACCTGCATTATCTTTTACAGATACCAAATGACAATTGTTTGCTGACATTTTACTGAAGACTGAATGAAAGAGTAAACAGTTGAGGGGAAAAATCCTCGCTTAGAGCAGCCAAAGTGGAAAAGAGAAAAAGAAAAAAGTCTCTTGGAGAGGTGGGGGTGCTAAAAAACAAACATGAAAATCATTCTTGCAATTGAATGTCTTCCCTGATATTTAAAAAATGTAAACCATTGCAATTTTACCTCACAGCTCATCTTCTGATCTCAATCTTCTGTTCCTTCATTTGTTTGGTCTTTTGCTGTCATTGTTTTTTAAAACCTGGGATTTGTGGCCTTGTATCTCAGGGTCTTATGAGAGAGTATTTTCTCGCCTGTGCAGAGGTCTCCCTAGCCTGGCAAGGCCGCCTTAAAAGACCCTGAGATATAACGGCATTGTCAAGAGTGTAAAAGGCTTACAGAAGATAAACTTTTAAACTCTGTTTTTGTTTTGTTCTGCTCCTTTACCATGGCAAGAAGCCTGGGCTCTCCTTATGCCCAGTGTGCAAGTAAGGCTAACTCGACGTTTGCAGGCTCTCTTAAATTTCGGGCTCCATTTGTCAGCTGCTGAACACCTAGACACCAAGGCAATGAACTGAGAGACAAAGGGACTGAAACTGCAAATGCTGGCTGCAGAGGGAAGCATTTATCCCATCACAACAGCCCTTTGTTTTCCTCGTGTTTGGACTGGGTATCTGGTTGAATGTCTGGATATGCTAGCCAGGGACACCTGACTTTCTCAAGGACAAAACTTGAAATGCAAAGATGTGTTTAAAGCTCTGGCTTGATGACATAGCAAGGCCATGGCTGGCTGCTGCTGGTTAAATCTGTGAAATTCATAGACTAAACCTCTAGTTAAAAAAAAGCTTCCTCTTGTAAGACTGCTCATAGAATTGTCAGGGTTGGAAGGGACCTTAAAGATCATCTAGTTCCAACCCCCTTGCCATGGGCAGGGACACCTCCCACTAGATCAGGGTGCTCAGAGCCCCAACCAACCTGGCCTTAAAAATTTCCAGGAATGGGGCTTCCACCACCTCTCTGGGCAACCTGTTCCAGTGCCTCACCACCCTCCTGGTGAAGAACTTCTTCCTAATATCTAATCTGAATCTGCCCACCTCTAGTTTTGATCCATTCCCCTTAGTCCTACCACTACCAGACATTCTAAAAAGTCCCTCACCGGCTTTCTTGTAGGCCCCCTTAAGATACTGGAAGGCCACAATAAGGTCTCCTCAGAGCCTTCTCTTCTTTAGACTGAATAATCCCAACTCTCTCAGTCTGTCCTAATAGGAGAGGTGCTCCAGCCCTCTGATCATCCTCATGGCCCTTCTCTGGACATGTTCCAGCATGTCCATATCTTCCTTGTAATAGGGGCTCCAGAACTGGACACAGTACTCCAGGTGGGGTCTCACGAGGGTGGAGTAGAGGGAGAGAATCACCTCCCTCGGCCTGCTGGCCATGCTTCTGATGCAGCCCAGGATACGATTGGCTTTCTGGGCTGCAAGTGTACACTGATGACTCATGTTGAGCTTCTCGTCAACCAGTCGACTCAAGTCCTTTTCTTCAGGGCTTCTCTCTCTGATCTGAAGTCAGCAGAGGTGGCCACGGGGTCTCACTGCTGGCAAATGCTGGGTTTCTGCTTCTCTTTCCTGGGAAACAATGAGAGTCATGTGCAGGAGTGTAGAGGGCAGTTTATGGCAAGCTGCTGGGTTGTGCTGCTAGACAGTGATGTGGAGACAGTAATCCATGATTTTGGGGCTGGTGGGGCAGAAGATCCCTGAGTACTGCAACCCTCTGACAAACATTGTACAGCCACACTGGGCAGTGGAGCCTGCTCCATCCTGCTACACGTGGTGTTGTTATGGGTGTAACCATCTCTGTTCTTTGGGATTTATATACCCATATCACTGTCTGGCTTGTTGCTTGAGGTGGTTCTCAGGATTGTAGAACGGAATCCTTTGCTGCACGTGATGTCTGCTGTTGATTTTGGATGTTGTATAATCTTCCTTTCCCACCATTCCTGCTGCTCACACAAAAATGTTTCTTGGGCGAGAAGGGGGATGAATAAAAAGGACAATTTGTTCCATAAGCTGTGGCACAAAGGACAGTTATGTTGTGCCCTAGCTCTCCCCAGCAATAACCTGGATCCTTTCCCCTGTGACCCTAATGGACTCTCCCACATGGACTCTCCCACAGTAAATCCAATTTCCTTTGCTCACACCCTAGAGCTGACCCCCGTGTATCCCACTTTCCTTCCCCCATCTCTTCAGCATCTTCACGTGCTTCCCAGTTGGGGACAAGGCACTGGGTGCTGCAGGGTCCTCTGGTTGATGACTCACAGATACAGAAGGAAATGAAGGAAAGCGCTGCTGTGGGTGTCCCTGCTGTGGAGGCACAACCAGACCTCCTCCTTCTCCTCTTCCATCCTCAGCTTTCTGGACATTTATGGGAACCTGATATCCTATCTACCTTCCCCCAACCTGTCAATCACAGTTCAGACCAGCGTATAGGTTCAAAACTGGGAGGAGAGGCAGATGGCCAGTGAGCATGATCATTCAAGCTTATTCCTCTGCAGAACTCAAGCTTGCAATGCCCAATTTGCAGAGTGACTGGTGTTACGCTTGTGGGCAAGGGGTAAGGTTAACCATTAATGGGGTAATGGGGGTTCATGTTCTTCCACCAAGTTACTTTGCTCAGCTGCACATGTTGTCTCTGCCTCTTTTGGCCTGTTCTCAGCTGATGGGAGGCAGCAGCACTGCTCAGAGCCCTTTCACCTTGGAAAGAACACAGGGCTGCACTTAGGGTTCCCTTGGCACCTTTCCAATTTTGTTTCTGTGAAGCTGGACACCTATGAAATTTCCATTACATCAATTATAGTAGTTGTTGCAGCAAAACACGGATCATTCAGCTGTGTTACAGAATTTGTTTGCACTGCTTTTTTCCTTTCTTTCTCTCTCTTTTTTTTTTTTTCTGGTTGAAAAAATAAGCAAGCTGCATGGAAAGGGTGAACATATACCCAGGAAATAGTTTGCTGATAACATAGGAGCCTTCATGTCTGCTGGGTGGTGCCCTAAGTTTTCTTAACAAAGAAGTGAGTGTTAGTTCTTCAAATAAAAGTTACTTTTTGCACTCACGTAACTGAAGCTGAGAATTTCCAAGATGAAAAACTTGGCTTTTTATTTATTTTTCATTTTTTTCTTTAAATGGGGCATAATTTGAGTGGGATCTCCTCTCCCTCCCACAAAACCCCTACCCCCCACATTGCCCTCCCCACCTTATGAGGATTACGGTATCCCAAAAACTCTTTAGCACTGTGCAAAGGAAACAGAAATAGCTTTGCATTATGAACTGAACAGAGATTAAGTTATTGGCGACCTTGAAATAGCTCTTTCTCAACTTCCATTCCCATGAGGTTATCCACATAAAGTTGCTGTTTAGTGCAGGGTCAGCGTGATGAAATTTATTTGTTGAGTCTCTTTGGTGCCAAAGCTTTTGCCAACAATCTGATCTACCTGATAGTGGTACTATTTCAGAAATGTCCAGTCAGTAAAAGAAATGCAGTGTCTGTGGAGTTTCAAAGACAGCAGTAATAAGTGGGATCAGAGCAAAGAAATCAAAACAAAAATGCCTCTGCTTTTAATAAAATAAATACATATCATAATTACTTAGACCATTTACAAGCTATGGAAAAGTAGACAATATTACTTTTTCATTTCACATGCCGCTCCTGACCTTAAGCATATGAAATTTTTTCTGTATGGTTCCATCAATATATGGTATTGGATGTGTCAACTGCTATTAAAGAAATTAACTATTTGCTGCCCTTTCAGATTAAAATTGATAGTGTCAGATTAAATTGCAGGGGAGACAGTACAGAACCAAAGGGTTAAGACAGTGTGGACTGTGCATAGTGACTGTTTGGTTTCCTTTTGTTTTACTACATTTAAAGATTTCTCTGCCCAAACATTAGCTATACCAAAAAACCCCACAGTACAGTATATCTACATAAATTACACATTAAATAAAGGCTTAGGAGATGAAGTCTTGCCATTTTAAGTACATAGGTTGTAAAACTATGTATGCTTTTACTTAGTCTCCAAACTGCAAGGGAGGGAGGGTTGTCTTTCATTTTATCTTTCAAAACCTTTAATTACCAACATCAAATGAAAATATGATAATATCCTCTTTGTTTAGTCATCTGTGAAATGAATTTATGGCGATGGTTTCCTCCAAGTCAGTACCACATCAAAACCCTTGTGTGTATGGGAGTAGTGAGACTGTGTTAAACACAGGCAATTCAATTTCCCATTTTGCTTTTTGTAAGGAGTATTTACACAGGTATAAGTATACCAGGTGAAGCTTTCCACTTATCAGCCTGCCTTTATTTTGCTGCAGGCTAACATGAAGCCTCGGGAGACTCCACCATACCCCTGCCCATCTTAGCAGCTTGGCATGGATCATCTTGATTCAACTGAAGATCCGCTTTGCAGTAATCTCACCGCTCTGAGCTCTGCTGTCCTACTGCTCCTCTAAGGTAATGTGATTTGACCATCCTGCTTTCTGCTGACATGCAAGTGCTAGCCAAAACCATTTAAAAAAAGATGTCAACAAATTGTTTTCATGTTCTCAGATTCATGAAATAGGGCATTTGCAATGCAAAGGCCTGTCCTCGTTCGTTGTATTGCAAAATAAATGTCTGGCAGGAAGCTAAGTTAGCCGTCTGTGGTTTCAAATCTCTACATGCCCAGTGTGGTACACTGGCCAATAATATTATGACAGCTTCTTGGCCACCTCAACTGGTCAGTGTGCTCTAAGCTATACGGAGGGAGTGTTTTATCTTTTGGTCCACCTCTGCACCAAGGGCTGCTCCTTCACAACTGCCTCTTGTGGTCAGGTTGCTTCAAAAATCCTGCAAGACAGAGCTACTGTCCTGCAGAAGTCTCAGAGCAGTAGCAGGGAACATAATTGCAATTGCTGAAGTTCAGGCTTACCCCTCACCTGGTGAGCGTGGGTCCTGCCTGGAAAGCATGCCCTTTCCTTTTTCCCTCTGACTTTGGATACAGGGGATTGTCTTACATCTGATGGTCTCAGAATGGCCTTGGAGATTTTTTGCTTTGAGGTGGTGTTTGCTGAAGATAATACAAAGCACATCTAACTGCCAGTATTTTATGCCTCACTTCTTAGAAAGAGCAACTGTATGGCAGGACTTTCTTTGGGCTTAAGCAAGGTAGGCAGTAGTTTAAGGAAAGCAGGCTCATGAAAGCAGCAAAATCGCAGTGATAACGAGTTGGCGTAGGTCTGTGCAAGAGAGCGAGCTGCCTGGTCTTGGTTTTGGGCACTTGTGTGTCCCAGCTGCTGGTGCATCCAGTCCTAGTCAGTGCCTTGAGATATTTCTGCCCTGATTCTTTCTTCGCCCACAGGATGGCAATATTTGGTGTTACCTACACGGCTAAGAAGCTTGCAGCTGCCCTTTTGTAAGGCTGCACATGTTCAGGCAGCAGATTTTGAAAATGAGGTGAAGAATGTAAGTGTGTCAAGTGCCTGCAAGGTGTACTGCAACTTTTTTTTTTTTTTAGGACAGGTTAGGGTTGAGGGTGGGCCTCATAGTCACGGTTCATGCCAGGACTGTTTGTCATAATAGCAGTGCAAGGAACAAGTACAGTGTTGTCAGTATTATTTTAGGAATTTAATCAAGGGCCATATGCTGACTCAGTCACAAGTGGATGATACAGATGTCTTTTCAGTTCTACTCTCACAGAAATTGTTCTCACTCCCTTTTTCCACCTATTTTACCCTGTATTCCCTTTATATGCTATCCCTTGTGCTCTGATTATATTCTAAATTATTATTTTCTTCTTCCATCATGTCTTAATTGTCCCATTTTTGTATATTCTTTTGATTGTAATTAGAAACCAACAAGACTTTATTCAAACTAGTGATGTCAGAGGGCTTGAAAAACATGCATGATGATTTAATTCACACATTCCTTGTTCAAAGAAAGAGATGTCAAGTACCAAAATTTTTAAAAATCAGGATTTCAGATTTCTGTATTTTTCCACTTAACATCAGAGTAAGACAGCAATAAATGATTATAAAGCTTCTGTTAGTCTCAGAATAGACACTGGTGGTTCAAATACATGCTGTTCAACCCTTCACCTCTTTGTCTTAATGACAGACTGCCTGGTATTTTCTCCTAAAGCTTTAATTAACCTATAGTGTGTTAGGTTTTCTGTGCCAAATCCTCCAGGCCTGTTTTCATAATTTACATGATAAGATAAATGATGTTTGTCTGCTGAGGAAGGTTAAATTGCTTGCCACTTGCTTTATGCCTTATCTGTTGCTTCAAGTAAGATAGAGGCAGATTCAGCAGATTAATAATCTAAGAAATTTATTCTTGTGGAATGTGTATTGCTGGAGTTTTAAAACACATGCACATTAAATAGTCTTGAGTGAAGGCTATTGATTTTAACTGTTTAATTCTCTGACTTCTGCTGTCCTTTTTGAAAAGGCCTCTGCAAACAGATGCACGTTGCCCTGCATGCTGGGCTGGTGCTGAGCCAGTGCACCATGAGGTGAAGCATGTCTGACAGGCTAGGGGCTTCCTGGTGAGCACCATTGCCCACCCTGAGTGATGGAACCCAGGGGAACAGCAATATTTTGAGACTCGGGGGAATATAGGGAGATAGTTGATCCCTTCTGTAACTTGGCTCCAGGCTTCAAAGACAGCCCAGGCACAAACAAGCTGGCACCATGGGGCCAGATGCTCATGGGGATTCATAGCTATCCATGACCAGGGGCAGGAGGTCAGTGGCTGCTGCTTTCTGGACCTGTTCTGGCTTGTCAGATTCCTCCAAGGTTGACAGAGGGCAGCTACACCCTTACTACGAGGAACGAGGGTCCAGGTAGCACCAGGGTCACCTTGGAGAGCTGGACAGCTGCTATACACAGAGCAAACCTCTGAGAGCCTGAAAGATGGGCTGAGGCTGGTGTCAGTCAGGTTCATCTTTGGTTGTGTTCATATTCCAGGGAGGTCGAAAGGCAGCAACAGTGAATGCCACCAGATGGACAAGCATTAAACAACAGTTATACAACTGGAGTATGTGTCTCAGTCGCTGTGAAACTGCAGCCCTCCAAAAGGGACAGTGCTGAGGTGGAGGGTGGTTTGTTACTCCATACTTCAGTGCGTTTTGATGGGCAGCAAAGCAGTGTGGAGAAGTAATATGCAAAAGTGCAATAAGCTGGAAAACAAGATGTAGGTAGCTCTTGACTGCATGTGCTTTCCTCCCATGCCTAAGCACCTCCCCACAATGGTACTACATTAAAAACTGGCTTGTTGAATACTGCAAGGCCAGGTATTATGGTGTTGGGACATATCTCCTTGGAATGGGCTAAAGGGATTTGTATCCAGTACAAAGAAATACGTTGAATTTTGTATTCATAGGCCAGTACATAACATTGGATTTTTCCATCTTCATAAAACTGATAAGCAGAATTAGTTCAGGAGGATATTGTGCACTTTTCCCGTTGAAAGGTTTGACGTGAGTTCTAGGAAGAAGACTGGGCAATGGGACAGGATGAAAACTAGAAAGTAACATGTTGGGTTATTCAAGTCAGGACCAAACAAATGGTAGTTACCAACTCCAAGTACTGCAAAGAAGGGCTAAATTTCATTAAAAACAAAACAAACCAAAAAAACCCCCATGCAGCTGTCTGTTGATAATTGATCATTTCAAGACTGCAGTTTCAAAATATTTAAGAGAGCTTTGCCCTTGTCCTGGCAAAAATCAGGTTTTTACTTTGTTAGTATATATCTCACACTGATTTATTGCATTGCAATTGCTGTAGCTTGGCATGTAAGTAGCTGAAGGCCATGTTTAGAATGATAGTGTTTAAATGTTTTTGTTTGAATTAATTTTGTGTTAAAATCATTTAGTGCTAGTTGGCCTGGATGCCTGTGCAAAAGATGGCTTCATTTGTCCATGTGATATTTCCTGGTAAAAGAATGGTTAGATAAATAAACAAAAAAAAAAGAAAAAAGAAAAAAATAGAAGAAAAAAAAAGTGCCAAGCACCAGCCAAGTTTTCATACTGGCATTCCTTTCTAAGTTCTCATCATCTTCAGACATCCCTGCAAGCCCTGCCATGGTATTGTTGGTTTTATATTATGAGAACAAGACAAGTGCCTGGAGGTGCTGCAGATACCATGGCTGGATTAAGGAAGCCTGAAAATTGTGGCAGCAATCTCCATTAAAAGTTTTTTAATTACCACATGGATCATGCCAAGAAACGATTGCAAAATATGAATAGTTTGATGCGTTTCATGTCTCCAGGGTATGTTGTAAAATGGGATTCCTACCTTTAAAACAGAGTAAGCGTCACAGACAGACTAACCCAGGATGCTTGCAGTGCCCAGGGTATTCTGCTGGGCTGGTGGGGCCTTAAAATGGCCTCTCATATTTTATTTTGCAGATAGAGGGACTTTCTTCTCATTTGCCAACTTCCTTCTCCTGCAGAAACCCCTTTTGGGAATATTTGCTATAGCAAGATACAACCATTTTCTAAGGTGTCCTAGGTTTTGCTGCCTCACTTTAGAAGAGAGATCTAATACATGACACTTTTAAGGGGAGAGAGTGTCCACCCTGAACTGAAGACTGAAGGAACAGGCTTATCAGCAGGGAGGCAGCTGAGACTTCCCAGAAACCAAACCCTGTGTATTCTCTCCTCCTCCACTATATTGTGGTGGGCAAATACAGCTGGGAAGCTGAGGTATTTTCTAAATTGCATCTTTAAAACTTTTATTGTTCAAAACAGGACTTCATGGAGACATCTGCCTCTCTTACTGTTTGATGAGTCATGGCTCTGTGTTGGTTTTTCTTTTTCAGTGTGAAAATGTCGATTTATCAAGCCTTTTGACCCTGTCAGAGAACATTGAAAATGCCAGGGATGTAAATTGAAGGATTATTTTGCCAGGATTTTGTCATTTAGCTGTAGGTTGGGTCCTGTTAAAAGGTTTTAAATGCTTCCCATCTGCTGTGCCACAGCAGAGGAAAAAAAGGACCGTGTCTGGAGCATAAAGTGCGGTCGCGGTCAGAAAAGTGACTATGTGAAAATGGCATGTTCTTAGTCAACAGATCTGTTCCCTATGTGTATTACCACTTTCATGTGCATGTTTCACTTGCGAGAGTCAGTCTGTCATTACTTTTCAATCCCTTTGCCAGTGCAGCGCCAGCAGGGCTACAGGGAGCAAACTATATGCTGTCCTGTCTCTCACGTCATAAACGGAGTCATTAGTGAAATCCCTGCTGCAAGATCTCTGTTCTTGGTGATGGAGAAGGAGGCATGAGCCAGCCAGACTTCCAGAGACATGGCTGACAGCGTAATACTGGTTAACCTTGCTTCCGTCTCCCTTCCCCTCCACATGCCTAAAAAGAAACAAAACAAAACAAACCCCAGCCCAAAACCAAGCACACGTACCATCTTTTCGGTTTCAAACGGAATAAATTCGATCTGGAAGTCATTGAGAAACAGTAAACATGAAACCCTACTGTAACATATTTACAGAGTGATATATTCAGAAGATGACCGCACTTAAATAGAATAAGTTCAAAGACCAGTAATCAAAACCAAATATGGTCAGTCCATCTTCAAAAATAAAATAGTTGAAACTAGCATTTCTCGGGTTGGATGGATACTGCTCTATGGATGGTAGTGAACTGACAATAAGCTGGTATGACTGAGTGGAAAAATCAGCATTAGAAGAACAAAAACCTTACAGGAACAAAAAGCCTGAAGTAAAATTTATCTGTTGGCTTTCATTGTTCAAGTTATTACTGTCCTAGGAAAACTAAGCAGAGAGCCTCTCCTCTCTTCTCCTCCATGGGTTGCTTTAGGAGTTTGTAGCACAGTAGTGAACAAATCACAGTGCCACTGTTCAACCAGCCCAGCTGAGGTTGCAAATTCATTTTTCATCAGGCATTTTTCTCATCTGCATACTTCTGAACCACTCTCTCTGCGGGTGGGGTGAGTGGGCACACAGTTCAGCAGTCCCAGAGGTAAGGAGCTGTGCTCTGGCTTGGGTCTGAGATTACCAGGTGAGGATTTTGTCCCTTGCATTCTTGTGAACTCTGAGCTGCATCAGAGGTGATGTGTAGGAAGGTGAAAATTATATCTCTGGAACTTTCCAAGTGAATTTCCACCTGTGGAAAGGCTGGAAGAAGCTGTAAATTGGAGAAAATAACATTCACTTAAGCCCTTTTAAACTTTCTTCTAAATCCATTCCTATATCCTATAAGGTGATGAAGTTTGAAATTCTTTTTCCTGTGCTGACATGCTACTAGTTTATCAACTAGTGTATTTGGAAGTGGGTGGGGAAGGAGGAAGAGACTAACTAGCCATTTTGATTAATAACTTTCATCTTTTTTGCTTTAGAAATTATTACTCTTCAGCTGCCATGTGTTCTTTTCTACAATATTTCACTTGCACTTGTTCTGTTTTCTTCCTGGGATGGAAGTCTCAGTGGAAAGTACTATGTCATGTAAATAATATACACATGACAGTCTATTATTTTGTATGGTTATTAATCCCTGTGGAGTTGAGAGCTTTCTGGTTTGCCTTAATGTAAAATCCATAAGCTTGTTCCCATACAGAAAAACTTCCAAGCTTATATTTCATAAAACTTAGAAAAGATCTTCCCTGAGATTGCCTGAGAAATTTTATGAATCTTAAAAACCTGCTGATAAACTTTGAGATGCAGATTAGGACAGGTTTAATTTTTTATCTCTGACATCACAGATATTTAAAAAATACTTGAAACCTTGCTGTTTCTAAGTTCAGTGTGTGTTAATGAAGGCTTGAAGAAATCAATTCTAATTGGAGATGTCACCAAAGCTGTTGTCCCTCCCAGGAACAGGGAAATACCAAGGCAGGGAATTGGAATCAAGCCATCGTGGAATACAAAGAGGTATTCCCAAGGCCTCATATCTGTACATGAGTAATGACTAATTCCTGCCTCCTTTACCATGTATCCTTATTAAATTCTTCACAAAGCTGCTAAGCTAGAAATGTACGTGTGCATGCACAGTCAGAGTTTATCTGGACTTGGGATTTTCCTGAGGTCTACATCACACATATTCTACTGTACAAGCACAAAATCAGATTTTCAAAGCATTGCAATTAGGAAAAAAAAAAATTACACTTTTGAAAGCACTTTTCTGGGGACTGTTACCATTCTAGGTTTCTAATTTCTGGCTGCTTCTAGTTCTAAAATGGAAGAGAGCTTTATTCTTTTTCCTAGGGTGGAATTTTCCTTGTTCCCCTATATTTCTTTTCCCTTTATTTTTACAATGGATGAACTACTGTTCAGGCTAAAAAAAAAAAAAAAAGAAATTAAAAGTAATCACCTGCAGCCAGAGGCTCAGAAAATGTAATCCTAAGTGATAGCTGTCTGAGAAATCTATCATTGTCTGAAAGCAAGAGCTGTGCTATTGACTTCTGTTATCAATCTTGAAGCTGTTCCCTTTTCTGCAAGATCTGTTCTTTAAGAATCACAGAGTTTGTAACAACCATTATTAGATAAGCTTGACAATATCTCCCTGAAAGAAAGAACTCAGGAGAAGTAAAATGAAAAGCCTGAAAAGCAGAAAACTAAAGAGCCTGTGTAATGGTTACCAAAAAACCCCAAAATGTCTTGCATAAAGTTGAACAGCAAGAACCAGTAAATATGCAGGGTGTGCAACATTTTTTGCTACAAATACATGTGATGTCCTATAACCTCTTAATTCTTTCACAAGTAAATAGATGATTGTCAGGAGGCCCTGGTTGCTCTCTGTCTCTCCTGTCCCATGCAGCCCCAAGCCCTACGTTCCTGCAGCTAGGAGTGTGCAAAGCGTTGCAAGACCTGGGATGGTCCCTTTGGATTTCAGCAGCCTCATTCTGTTAACCCCAACGAAGCAGTTCATTTAGACAGTGAAATAGGCACCAAGGACTCACAACTCTCCTGTTCCTTTGCAGGCTATCCCTGAGGCAGTGGCAGTGTCTCTTGCTGTGTTCTCCTGTGTCTGACACACAGGTAAACTAGCTCAGGGCTATTGCAGCATCAGAACTTGACAGGCTATCCTGAACATGTTTAGCAATCTCTTCAATGCTACATCTACACCACACTGAATCCAGCTCAAGAAAATAAGGGGGGAAGCTGAACACCAAACATATAGCCAAGACTGCAGAACCAGGGCATGAATGCTGGAGTGCAAGAAGTGTCCCAGAAACAACAGTGGGAAAGCCATGTCCAAGCTGCTGGCAGTGGGCTTTGTAAACACTGGACTTTGCATCCCCGAGTTTCACACAGTAGCCAACACCACAGTAAATCTTAAGGACCAAATAAATGTGTGGTTTACCTCCCAAGGTCTCTCCCCTAGTCTTATTATCACCAACAATGGGGCCAGTGTTATAAAAACAGCCAATGTTGGCTAAGCCACTTGAATGCCATTAAGAAAAATGTCTCCCTCCCTAGATTACAACCTAAAAGGTTTGGAGGATTTGACTGTTTGCTTATTTTTATTAAAATTGTGGTAAAATTATAAATGGCCCTTATGGCAGTAGTAGCTCCTATGTGATAACATGTAAGCCATTAGCTGTGAACAAACAAAAAGCAGATTAAGAAAAGTTTCAGAAGAGTATGTACTGCTCTTGTCAGGCTTTTAAATTTTGTTTGTTTGTTTTTGCTTTCATGCTTTACCCTCTCTGATGAGGAGGAAGATGGTGTTGGAAATACTGGTGTAACACCTGCTCTGATACAAGTGTTCATGCCCTGCTCTTGGCAGAAACAGTAGGAATTCTGCATTGACTTTCTGAAATTTTGCAATTTTCTTTTGAGCGGCAGCATGTGATCTTCAGGAAAGCCCCACTGGGGAATATTTTTCCCTGTTTTTCCCTCCTTTTTCTACTTCTGACACCATCTGGTAAATTGGATTTTGGTATTTTTGCATAGCCACTCCTCTCATACTCTCACTTCATACTCTCAGTTTTTTCATTCCAACATTCCCTTACTCAGTGCTCTCCAAGCAGACTGGAATTATTCTTTTTTTATTGGGTTACTAAGCACACCACTGAGGATGTTTACCAAGGAAGGAAAGCCTGACATGAACCTAATAGATGAATAGAGAACTGATCCCAGATTTTTTAAGAGAGTCTGGAGGGGTTTATATTCCAGAATTTCATCTCTGGTGAACAATGTACTGAGCTTTAATTGATTCCTGCACAATATTGTTAACTGATGAAAGGGACACTTCCCAAAGAAAAGCAGCCATCAAAAGTTTCACATATGTATGTGCAAATGGCCTTGGAAGCAATTGCAGTGAGACTTCAGACCCTGCCCCAGTTCCATGCTGAACTCTAATTAACTGTTTTACCAAATCCCATCTCTCATGATAATCATGACATCAGTTAGCTACACCCTGATTAATATTCCTTACCTCAATCTGTATCTGAAACAGGTTTTGAGTAATACAGGGAAAATCCAGTCTCATTTCCAAGTAATATTGAAATCCTTTATTAGTGAGTTAAAACAAGTTCAAGGAAAGCCAAATTTTAGGGTCACAGCGGATGCCTTCTTACTGAGCTGGATAGAATAGAATTACCTTTTATTCACACTTAAATTTTTTTTTTTTTTTTAGATGAAATACAAAGGCTTAATAAATGTGTTTCATGTCTGCTGTGTTACAGCTAGGTACCTGTAAGACTGTGGTCCAAATAACATGTATCACAGCATCTTCCGGTCTCTCCCTCACTGGTTTAATTTCTAATTTCTATTTTTGTAAGGAGACAAGTATTAAGTAACTGGTCTGTCTGTACCTGTCCATCTTCAGATATTTCTACTTCCTGTTGTCCCTCTGCCTTCCCCCTTCCTGCCACACTTTTGGTCGTTTAACTCTTGATCGCGTCCAGCCAGACCGGGCAGGGAAATGGGGATCTCAGAGATGGGGCCATCTGTGCAGATGTCTGAACATGATCATCTGAGCTAGGTAGGAGCTGTGAGGAGCAGGCATTGTGGCCTCTGTCTGGCAAGGCTGTAAGACTCTGGTGTCACTCTGGACAAGCGACAGGATGTGTCATCTCTGATGGGTAAGAGACACTACCTAGGGTGTCAGTGACAAAATGGGAGGGAAGTGGGTTAATGCAAAGAGAAAATCTTCAGGGGACAAAAGGGACACATTTGTAGGACACAGGTTCTATTAATTCAGCTGCATGAGAATGACTTGAAACTACCTCTCAGTTTGACGTGGGTCCTAAGTACTTCAAAGAGCTCTTTTTTTTTCCCCCCCAAGATATTCAGTTGCTGGTTTTGTCTTTGTGCGCAGATATCTTTATTAATTTTCCTTTCCCCATATGAAGGTTATTAACGTAATCAAGTACTTTTACTCAGTAGTTCCATCTCAGAGGCTTGTATTTTGCTGTCACCAAGAACAACAGTAGAATTCAAAACAGATCAAGTCCTTCTGGATTACATTTTTTAAGAGATAACATGCTTTTGATTTTAAGAATGAAACACACATGCCAAAATGACATTTTAAAAGCAGCAAGTGTGAGGTTTGGGAAACGGGTCAGGTTCACAACTTGGGAAAATAATGTAAGCTGTAAGCAGGCAGTTTTCACCCTGTTGAGACATCAGTGGTTCTCAGAGTGGAAATCCAAGAGGTAGCACATCCACTGTGATTCATTCAAACCCTCTCCTTTCTGGTAATATTGCCAAGAAGAAACAAAACAAAATCATGTAGCACATGTAGTTAGTCCTGTGGTGTCAGGAGTGCTGTAATACCTCATCTCAGGAACAACGTGGTTACGTGTCTTCATATCACCCAGTCAGCAACTATCCCTTGGCTACCATTTTTGGTCACTGAAACTGGTTCAAATTCATTCCCTATGGACAAAAGTCTTCACAATGGATTCGGTTAATACTTTGTTTATTTGTCTGTATCTTTATTCTTCAAAGCAACAATAAAATGGAGAGGTTTTCATTCAGGACAAATTGTCATGGTGCCATTATCCTGGAGTTAATGTTTTTACCCTCTGAAAGTTATTGTCAGTTGTGACCCTGTGTCTCATAGCGATGAGCAGTTATTCATCCAGTGTCAATTCACAAGAATGAGTGGGCCTGATGGATTAATGTGTAGAAAGTCAAGAATCTGCTGTTCACATTGCTGCAGAAATTCGTTTCTCCACCTGAACCTTTCAGAACTTCCTGTCATTTCTAGTAATGATAAATCTTTTTTGGCAGAAGTCTTAATGATTTTTGTTGCTTGTGCAATATTAAGCATTTTATGCAGTGAATTTGTTTTTTTTCGAATACCTCAAACTGCATATTTGCTCTCTTTCCTAGTTTAGCATTGGTACAAGTTACTTAACTTGTAAAAAAAGAAGCTCTCTACTTGCAAGTGACTTTTCTGACTAAAATCTCAGTGTTCCAAATGGCTACCAGAAAGCAGCCTAAGTTTTAAAAAGAGGCTAGTTATGTAAAGATGGGTCATACTTGGGGTACCCAGTTCAAAGCATTCTCAAAGAAGCAGGGGTTTTGGAAGGTATTGTCCCTCAGAAATTTTCCATCCTCTTCAAATCAAGCATAAGAGACTAGCTGCTTTTGAAAATTAAACCAATGTTTCCAGTTGCAGCTAGAAGGAGACTTCCCAGAGAGTTCACAAAGAGCTGGTACTTGTGAGATTTGTTTTGCTGGATGCTGCAGGATCAGGATGTTCTATCTCCTTATAAACATCTGAATTTTGGGAATTTTTCCAAAGTTTTGAATTCCAAGCTTTTGACTTTTTCTGAAGGGGAGGGAGAGTTAATCTTTTTGTGAGGTGGTTGAGAGTCTAGATTGCATTTTACTGCAAGGAAAAAAAAAAGTATAGTTACTTTCAGAGTAGATATGTCTTCCTTATTGCTGAAGTCCTACTTTAGCATAGTGGAGCGCTGGTTTATTCTGTGTGATGGATTGTATGGTGTTTATTCAATCCCTGTGTCCACATGAGTTTGACGCTAATCAGCTGTAATTGCATAATTTACAGATGATTACTGAGAAATCCTGTGCTGGTCTAGCAAAGACCTTCTGCATTGCTGGGCTCTGTAGTTTCAGGGCATCATTCTTGCGGTCCTCAGCCTTTCACAATCCCATCAGTTTGGCAAATACCCAAAATGTATTTAGTCATGAACTCATTACTGATAAAACAGGCAACACAGTGCATGAAGCACCATGCTGCCCACAGCATTCCTAAATAATATGTTCTGGAATGCTTATCTTAAATTCCATCTTGTTATTACTTTGGCACTTTTAAATAAGTGGACTTGTCAACAAATGACAATCAGAAGCAACGGGCAACGTTTCATTCAAGTTATGTCATTGCGCTCCAGATTTCATTGTCCATATGTGAAAAGCATTCCATTCTTGGGAAATAAGAAACATGGGAAAAGATTAGTGCATTTGTATTAGTATTTGACAGCAATTCATGTGTTTGATGACTAAAGGAGGCAGCGATACCAATCTAACACAGCAGCATTATGGTAACCAAGAGCAGTAGCTTCTACCCTGTACATCACCAATGAGTCACTGCCTGATCTTATCCAAGTTGCCGCTTGCCACCAAGAGAAACCTTTGACCCCAATTTGTGCACAAAACCAACAAGAGGTGACCATCCAGAATTTCAGAGGCAGAAATTGAGGGGCGTATGTTTATGATGTCTCTGTGCTTCCTTGCATCCTTTTGTAAAGTGTAGAAAACAGTCTCTACTTCCATAAGCATTTTGGAACCTGCTTTGTTCACTGGAGGTTACTGGAAGTACATGCCTGTAGTAAGGACCAATGTCGTCTTTGAATCCATTACTAAACAAGTGGAGTACTGAAAGGGGCCTGATTTTATATGTGTGTGAAAAGCAGCTGAAATGTATATTGCGAACTGTGACCGTGACATTTTTATATGGTTTAGAGATTTAGAGATTTTGTTGAGATTAATAGTCAAAGATTAAAAGCGAGTATTCACAGTATTTCATGCTATAGGAAGCAGCTATTCCAGTCACAGGATCTGTGTGTGGGAAGAGTGTGGGAAGGGGTGTGTGCATAACTGAGGGCCTTCTGAAAAGAGCAAGAGGAACTCTCTCTTGGTTTACACATTTTTAAAGAATACAGTGTGGTTTTAGGCTTTTTTTTTTCCCTAAATCCATATAAGAACTCCTACACTGGGCACTGAGAAAGGCACATAGAGTTAAATGTGACATTGAACATGGTATGGTGAAAGAGAAGGCATGAGTGGGTAATAGATAAGGCAGAAGCAACGCTGCTGATTATGTGTGATGTGGAGTGTCATCAGTTATAAGATAAATAAATAAAGCAGGCACTCTGTGAGCTATCCCTCTTTCTCTGTCACTAGGAGTTATCTCTAAATGCAAAAAATACTAGAAGTAGGAACTATTCTGGTAGATGCAAATAGATGCTATATCCTGATACAACCAAATACACCCTTCCAAAATAAAAAAAATAGTGTAATTAAATATTTTATTGTTAGCATGGTGCTGTTGCCACTTGGAGAGGCAATCGCCTGCTTTGTTTTGGATTTTAAGTGTTCCTGCATTGGTGTACTTCCCTGACTTGAGGCTTTGCTTCCAAGCGATACCGATTTTGTTGCACTGAATCTCTATTTATGGCCAGTCCACTGCTGAAAGGAAGATTGACATTTTCAGCTATGCTGGGTATTTCCCATTGTAACAGCCTACTGTTTCCATAGAAATCCTTCAAAGTGTTTTAATAGAATGCGAGTAAAAAAGGAGTTTTGTTGACACATTTATTCTGCCAGGTTTTTAACAATCTGATTAATGTCTCCTCAATATTCACTTATTTTAAAAAAAACAAGAACAAAATGCAGAAAACATACATGCTGTTTCCACGGCACTTTCACCATCCATTTCCAGGAGCCTTGAATTTCTTTTCTTCCTTCTCTTTTCTTCCTCCCCATCACCCTTTACCCTATCATCATTCTGTCCCTGAAAGCCCTTTTCGACATAAAAATTAGCACTAGCAAATGCACGGTGGTGACAGAAAGCCCTTAAATGAGACACTGAGCATTTTATGATTCATCAGAAACTCTCTGTGCCTCTGAATCAAGTTTCTTACTAAATGGTGGCTGCGTTACGGGCAGAGCGAGATGTGAGTAACCCATGCCACGCATTGTCAGAACTTTTGGAGCCCGCTGGAGATACCCACGTCGAGCTGAATACATTTTGTCTTAAGGGGGTGTTGATTTAAATGTTGGATGATTCACTGCCTCCTGCTGTCTCCTGCAGTGTGGGCATAATACTCGTACATTTGAATGCAGTGCTTTTTAATCACTTTCATTTAATGTCCATCCTCCTCCTCTTTGTCACCGCACGATACCAGTTACCTTGTGAAATGTTCCAGCTACTCTGCTTCATACTCAGTCCTTATCAGGCTCCAAAACTGTACTCCAGTCTTCCTAGGAGTCATTAATTCTAGCTTTCAGCATCTTTGTTATTCCTGCAAGATATTATTACATATAGCCGTGTGAATCCTGCTCATGCCTCGCCTGCGTTTGCTCAGTTCACTCAGAAAAGGATTAGTTGTCTGTCTTTGTTAAGCATGAACAGAAATAGAGAATGCTGACAATGACACGTATTAACTTGGTTTATAATTAAGTTTTCTGACATTTGGAAGTAAGGTTTTGGTGAGTCTGATGATGATCAGTAGACTTTTTAAAAGCGATTAACTGACCTTTTTGTTCACAAAAGCAATGGAATTATTATGAGTGACTTCTGAGTGTTTTTCATAAATCTGAAAGATAATTCATCTATTACAGAGTGAGTGGGTTCTCATTTTTTATACCCATTATGTAATTTGAAAGATTTCAAGCTAGTACCCTGCTAAGCAGAAAGCCCTTGATCTGCCAGGCCCTATGATGCCAGTGAAACAGGAGGAGATTCCTTAACTAAGCATGTATCTGTTTATCTTTCTTAAAATATTTTTCTCATTTCTGTCTGTCTCTAATTGTTTGGCATTTTACACACCTTGAGATAACTTTCTGGATACCTCAGTATAGGCATTTAGTGTCTGTTTAGGTGTCTTCTGGAAGTTCTGGGTCATATCCCTCAGTATCTTGCAAATGTCTCAGACAACAGGGTACATCTAAAATGACACCCGATGCCTATACTTAAGTGCCTGAATCCCATCCCTTAATACTTTTTAGCCAACATAAAGCGTCCTCACTAAATACTTAATAAATTAGATAAATATAGGGCTCCTTCATTGCATCTTCAAATGATTTGTAGCATGAAGCTACCTCTGGTACTTGTATTCCATTTCCACTGGAGTGAATGAGACCCTTTTTATAGCACGTGTGTCACTGGATCACAAATGCTTTTGATCCTGAACACTTCTTCGACTATCCTCTATTATTTTCAACGTTATCAGCTTGAATTGGTGTAATTAGAATATAAACTCTTCTGGCTGCAGAGATTGGCTTCTGCCTATCAGCTGCTAAATTCTGTTCGGTGTATGTCAGAGACCAAAACTGCAGCTGACACGCAGCAATGAGGAGTGCTCTGAGCTTGTCCCTGGAAAGGCAGGATCTTAAGGTCTTTCTGTCTCTTGGGAAAGGTGTAGCTATTGCCAGAGGATTTCCACAAGAGTAACAAGCCTACCAGAAAGCACACAGTCATTGTCTAGATAGCACCTTCATGGCACTCCTTCAGGGTTTGCTCCATATTGCTTGCTTTGGGGGCTCAGCAGCAGCGAGTGAATGTATGGATGGCTTTTTAGTTGCAGGTGAACTAAGCACATAGATTTATGGGGAAACTAAGTGAGAGAAAGCCTAAAAAAACTTGGAGGAAAACTGAGAGTAGAAAGTGAATGGAGGAGACTGACAGCACGTAGAATTCTGGAGAAAGACCAATGCACTGTGGTTCCTTAGCAAGCCAATCCAGCAAAGATCTGCAGCCATTAGGTTAAGAAAACTGGGGAATAAATTAGGAGGTGAAAGATAAAATATTGCACCTCCGTTCCTGTTAAAGTAACTGTTGCCCATTTAAATCCTAAACAACACAACCTTGTCTGGTACATGAACCCAAGCGTGCCACCTTTTAAAGCTCTGATATCACAAGTATGCTCAACGAATGGCAGTAAGTGAATGGTATAGTGCAGTATGGGTGGTTTTGAGAGCTTTCAAAACCCATTCAGGGTCTTCTGAGTTGTCTTACAGTTACTCTGCTGCTAAAATTCTTTGCTTAGGGGATAGAAACAGCTCATTAAATGAAATGCAGCTTCTTCAAGATGTGACAGAACATAATGAAGTTAATAGTGATTTGGATTAAGGAAATTTTGATACTGATATTTTTGCTCTGACTGTTGGCATATATTGAATGACTGGATAATTCCTTTGCAATGAATAATGGATCATTTTGTCTAGCATACTGTAACATTATGCAAATTCATCACGCACAGCAGCAGTACAAACTTTGCTGTTCCCTCTTGTTACATCTGGCCTGTGCTGAAACAGGGAATGTTGAATTTTGAGGAGAGGGAAGAGGATTGTCCAGGGTTGCAGGTTTTTGTAACAGCTTTGCCATTAAGAGCATGTCTAAATACAGACGTTGTATGACTTTTGTCAGATTTTCTGCATTCAGTCAGATCAGCGTGGCGTGCAGGTTTTGCCTGCCTTTTGTTGTTTAAACAAAATTAAACTCGTGTTTAGCATCAATGCAAAAAGTTGCTCCAGCTGAACTACAAGCACACCGATAATTACACAAGTCTAATATCTCTTAACACACCCTGTGAATCTGAATGTGCTGTGAATTCTGCTCTACTTTGGTAAATATTGCTGCAGAACTTCTACTATAATGCTTACCAGTGGCATGATTACTGAAAAGTGTTTTTGTATTCTCAAGTGAAAACACACAATAGCAATGTGGAGGATTGTTGAACTGGAGAAAAATATTGGGAGTGGAGAGCATATTGATTTATCTGTGTTGCCTGTGGAAAGATGATTTTGCACAATTTCAAATGACCTATCCAGAAATGAATAGAAAGAAAAAAAGCCTGTTCCCCAAAAGCCTGCAGATAAAGGCTATAATTCAGAAGCTCTGAGGAATGTCAGTAGTGAGTATACTGTGAAAGCGCAAAATTTTCAGGGCTCTTCTCTCCTATTTGCAGTGTGAGACCTCCTACTCAGTGGAAGCTATTCTCCACAGAAAGGGAGGAGAATGGATCCAGCCACTAACTAGGATAATTTGATCCTTCCCTGCACTGTTTTAGTGACTTACACATTTGACTGACCACACAAATAAGTTTTGCCAAATATGAATAAAAGTCTTTGACAGTGAATTTGATGGTTAGTGAAACCATGCTGACTTTAAGCTAAAAGCAGTACATACATTTTCATATAGAGAGCATCACAAAGATCTCAGGGTCTTGCATGGAACAACTGCTATCTGGGATGAGCAGCATCCTGCCATTCAAATCCAAATATGTGCTGAAGGTGTAGCAGCTTCAAACACATGCAGATAGGCTGATAAATATGTCATATTGGTACAATGCTGAGAATACTGATGCTACAGCTCTATTAGATGAGTCAAGAACTCAGCAGCTAGGAGGAATGTAGGAAAAAAATCATTTAGGGAATAAAGAACAAAAGCAAGAGCTAGGGGGTGGGCAATTGTGCTGTTTTTTGAAGGATACTCATGTTTGCACAGAGCAGGTACATAGCTGATTTGCAAGTTCATCATTCTCTGGTTTCTTCTCAAACAGCACAGTAAGAGCTCAATAACATATTCCCAGATGTAAGTTTACTGGAAGGGATGGAGAGAAGTGCAGAAGGAGATTTCTGTTCCTAAGAAACCATGGCTGTAGAGAGGTACTGACGCTTTCTTCAAAGCATTGCAGGTACTGCCAGGGGCTTACTAGATGGTCGGGAACATGCTGCTAGGAGCTAAGTAGAGTGAAAGACTTTGGGAACTGGCCAGTAAATTTTGTTCCTGTAATAAATGAGAGCTGTTCATTGAAATGCAGGCTCTCCCACCTCCCTGAGAGTCTCTTCCTACCCTGGGCAGTGCTGGAAAGCCTTCTGGGGAGGAGGAAAAGGCTGTCTCTTCAAAGTGTCATCGTACATCCCCAAAGGGCATTACCTCTTCAGAGACACTACCTGAAAGTATCCCTCAAGGGACTTACTGCTTTCAGATGCCATTGCTCACACAATGTGTTTAACCCCACTCTTCAGCCCAGCTCT
>VYZX01000032.1:290186-337477 GCA_013401335.1 Brachypteracias leptosomus
GTTTCCCAGGGCTGGCTGTGAGGCCATGTCATGGTGGAATCCATCATGCAGGAGGTGCATGGGGAACACAAGGGCTGTTTTGCCCTTAGTAACTGGTTTAAGATAAGTTATGAGCTCATGAATCAGGAAAACAAGCTATTTTCAGTTCCTGCTCTCTGCCAGGTTCTCTTCTTGATGCCCACTCACACAAACATAATTATTCCGTGTTTATAGCACTGGAACAAGAGCAGAGTTTGAGAATCTGAATATAAGCTGTGGTAACTGCCTCAATGTAAGGATGCGGAAAGAAGAAAGTCACCAAATAAGTGCTGCAGCTTCTGTGTGTTTAGGAGGGTGGAGTTCTATCATGTGCTGCCTGTTGGAGGGGTTTCCCTTCTTTATTGTGCCAACTGGCAAACCTCTTACTGAAACTTCTGTGTCGGTTTTCAATATTACTACCAAAAATCAATTGGCTGTTGTAATCCTTTTGTTTAGATAATTGCAATCCACTGTAGAACAAAAGATTTACATCATCTGCAAAAGTATGTCAGTTTGTAGAAAGTGCATGGAGTTTGTTTTTTTATTGTTGACATTTTCCTTTCAGCCATTCATATTTACAGAGGAGCAAAATCTCTTGGTGCAGCTTGCCCAGTGATCGCATTCAGTTTAGACGTTGGGAAACAAATATTGCTAAGCTGTAGGACTGTTGCTAATGGTAGAGGAAGGTTGTCTCATGTGGTGTAAACTGGTCACAGGGGTGGGCACATATCTTCTGCATTTTTCCTCTGTTTCCATGAAACAATAGATTGTGAATGGGAGAACACTTTGCTTAGCATAAATTGTGCAACGAATGGCTCACCTAAGTGAGATGGAGCACACGGCTTAACCACAAAGATTATAAACATCTTTTCTTTAGATCTAGCTAATAATTACACAATGAATGGTGTCTTTGTTTCAGCCTCTTCTAGGTACGGTGTCTGCTTGCAGGTATTTGGGAAAATACCTCTGCTCTCCTGAGACCCCACCNATTAGACTTTTCTTTCATTATTTCTGCCAAGATACTGGGTCCAAGGGGGAAACCATTTGATCCAAAACTGGGCACAATTGTCCTCCCTTCTGCTGCCCAGCTGCCTTGGCCTCAATGGGAGTTCAGTCATTTTCTAGTAATGTTGATAGAAATGGTCTTAATTTCATATTTGCATGCAACAATGGAAGCATCCTGGAGAGTGAATTTGGAATCAATCTTCCAACGGGTTTATACTGTGTCCGTGCAAAATAGCACCATATGCACCAATTTTTGAGTTACTCTGTTTTAGTGACTAAGAATATAAGAAAATTTTGCAAAAATCTGAATATTTGAGTGAGTTTCATGTAATTCCCTCTTACGCTTAGGAAATGAGAGTGAGCTTATGTGTTAGAAGTTTTGTTTCCCACTATCTTTTAATGAAAACAACTCAATTCTGGTTGCTAATCAAAATTTTCAGATCAACAATGCTATGTACTAAGCTCAGACTTCTTCCTAAAGTCCTAGAAGCTCTTTCTTTATTTCACTTGAGGGAGATTTTTTCCTAAGAGCTAGTCACAGGAGTTTTTTAATTTGTGCCATGATCTCAGTGTCACAATAACGGGAACATAAGTAGCATGATTATGGTGCCAGTAGTTACCAGTGCTGTGTTAAATAATACAGTTATCATCTTTGTAAGTATTTTAACTTCTCTTCTGACATACATCTAAGTAGCATTAACCCCTAGATCCTTCAGAGTGTATTTAAAATATAATAAAGAGGATTATGTTAGCTAGCTCACAGCAGAATGGTCACTGAATTTTACACTACTCAATCTAATATTATTATTATTTACCTGTTGATAAAGAAACAACTCACTATGGCTCCTGGTTAGCTCGATTCTTGTGTAGATGTCTAATGCTTGTAATCAATTCTCATTAAAATCAGTGAAAGTATGCAAATTCTTCAAGCTTTGTACTCAAACATTTTCCTGAGTCAGACTTACAAGCCTTGAAGTAATGGAAGCATTTTCACTGACACTAGTGAGAACTGGATAGAAATACAAGGTACAATAATAACCATATTTTTCCCATAAGTGATATATAGGGGACCCATACTTGTCTTAACCATGTGTGTGTGAGCTCAACATGCCTATAGTTTTTTATTCTGTTCAACTCTCTGCAAAAGAGTTGGTGTAGCTGTGCTAATATATTTTTGGTAGGAACAGTTTCAAGGATCTTCTTTGATTGTTCCCTCTTAGAGCAGTAAATAGGTACTTCCATCTTGGAGCAAGGAATGTCTGGTTTTGGTCAGTTATATATTTCTATCCCCTAGCCAACATACAACCTCAAGTATGCATATGCATTATGTATAGTGATTAGGGTTTACTTAGTAGAAAGCATGAGTTATATATTCAGTTTTGCCACAAAATAGAAGTCCTTTCTTCTAAAGGAATGTCCACATTTCTGCTATGCCAGTCTGGTTAAAGGGCACATGATTTCCTGTAATTTATGTGTTTTGTTGTGTTGTTTTTCTGTCATCTTTCTTTGATAGTTCATAGAGAAGCTTTTCTATTTTCTAATTTTAAATGCTTCCTGGGATAAGCTAATGGGATGCAAGAAGGAAGTTTGTCTTATTCAGTAACCAAAAATAAACATAATTGGAAGTTTCTGGAAGGACATCTTCTTGGTCTGGGTCTGGATCCGGATCTGTAGTTGTTGATGTGGTGGTGTCTCCTGCAGTGTCAGGCAAGTAGGTGGAATGGGGCAGGTGGTGTAGCTAATTGCCTTAGTGTTTATCATGTCTTGCATGAGGTTTTTTATCAAGACACAGGATGAATGGATCATTAGGAGTTTGGCAAGAGCTTTTTGTGGGAAGAGTAGCCTAGAAGGAATACCACTGTAGTAAGCACAGCAGAAAATCTAAAGATAAGCGGAAGAGAGCTTACAATGGCAAAACAGGCTATTTGTATCAGCATAAACTTCTGAACTCATAGTTTGGAGAACTGAAAGCAATAGTTATTATCTGTCTGGGATCTGCTTGGGTCACAGAAACCTTGTACCCGCAGTCTGTGGGCAGACAGAATTGTCATTGCTTTCCATCTAATAGCAGAATGGAAATTTCAGGCCACTGTCATTTAGTTCACCGAAGTGATTTCCCAATATGTAATGTGAAGTGGTTGGTCATTTGAAATCCTTTGTAACCTCCTCTCACTATCACTAATAACGAAGAGGTGACTCAGTAATTCTGAGGACTTTATCTTCAAAATATTTTGTATATTTCAAAGTAATTTCTCAACTCTATTTTTATCTCTTTAGTCAAACAATAGAGAGGGACCCAACCCAGAGGTCAGCTGGGAATCATCTGCTGGATGTTACAGATGCGTTTGGGAATCCCCAGCCTAGCAAGATCTGGCTGAACTGACCTTCAGAACCTCCCTCTCTCCCCTAGGTGCCCTTGCACATGCACCCCATCGACGTCCACCAAATATCTGCTTGTGCCACACTTTGGCAGCACATATTCATTCCATAATTTCTGCTAGCGATGTGCTGCTTAAGCATTCTTCTAATGGGTGGCTTATGACATTTTTATGCAAGTCACTGTACATCTGTGATTCTAAAGAAGGATGTTGCTTAGTTTGGGTTTATTTTTCTCAGAAGAACATTCCTAATAAATTCTGGTTAAGGCCTTCACTAGCAACTCCTTCCTTACTCAGGAAATCCCACATTGTGCTGGCATGAGTGTTGTTTTGTTTGGGTTTTTTGGAGATGGGACTTTTCTAGCTTTTTAGTTACCTATGACTTAGGATAAGCATTCTTGCTCTGTTATCACAAACAGTACAGCTTACAACAGGGAATGTTATTTATAAAAACCTGCTTCTCATGTACTTGCTCATTCAGTTTTAAGGTTACATGGGCAGAACATGAAGGATCATAGAGTTGGGCTGAATAGCATATCCACTGACCTGCTGGTTGATCTCTAGATCTCTGTTCCTTCTCCCTCTTCCTTCTTTCTCCAGCCACCAACTTGCCTCTCCTACTTTTGTTTTTGGTTAATCATTTCTCTTGAAGACCTGAATCTGGACTCCCCTTTTTTCCTTCCTGTTTTTTTTTCTTGCATCTTTGCTTTTGTGCTTTTAACACAGATATTCTATTTATAGCCATCTACTTCATTTCATATTATTTTAATGAAATCCATCTTGCAGAGCTACACAGGAGTATCCAGCATTTATGACATTTTGCCTTGCTGAGATTATGAACAGCAACAGGGGTAGTAGAAGAGTCAAAGCCCCAACAAAAACAACTGGAAATAGGAGCGAAAATGTGCAACAAACTGAGCAACTGCTGTTCCCCCCATCCCCTGCCCCTGACCTGAGCATCAGGAGAGGCAGAGCTAATTCAAAACTGCAGTTGAACAAATAATCTGTTGAAGATAAAAAGCAGCCCTTTGAAGTTATAAAATATAACTTATGTTCTCTTGTTTTCCTTTTCTGGCTGTCTTGGAGGCAATTCTCTCTCAGTTCATTGGAAATGGCTAGTCTGCATATTTTGGTATATGAGTTACTGGCAGCTATGTCTTGCACAGTTATTTAACTGAAGAAAAAGGTTAACTGAGTAATTGCAATAAAATTCTCCAGTGATAGTAAACACAGCGATCCATAGGCCCAAGCTAAGGGGAAGAATTGACCTTAGAAAGCAGTTTTGGAGTGCTGGCATGAAAATGTGATCCAGCAAACACTGACTGGGTTCTGCTTCTCATGTTCAGAGGAGGAGAAACAGTGAAGCATCATGTTATCTGGTGTGAAAATACTGTAATCCAATTTAACTTTGAATAGTATGATCCTAGTGAACAGAAGTAGGGTCAGATCAATTTGAGAACAAAAATTGTTTCACAAGCCCACCTCAAAATGTTAAAGCTGCCTTTGCCCTCACAAGGGTATTTTGAGGATTAATGTCCTGTCAGCACTTTGAAAATGTAAAGTGCTAAGTATATATTATTATAACCCTTTCCATTTATTACTTTTATTGATGGTCTCGTGGTTTCCATGACGCTATGTTGATTTGCACGGGATTTTCCTGCAGTGTGCATTTCATCTCTTGAAGAGTAAAAAAACAAATAGTTCTTTTTAGGCCTTGTGCCTTGTTGGATATCCTCCAGTTGCTGGGGGACTTGTTTATGACCCACTATCTCTGTGCCGTGAAAGCCTTACTGCAATACATTATGCAGCTGTTTGTTTTCAACTTTGTTTTCTCAACTGTATAAGCCTCTGCTGCTACTGAGACCAGTGTGCTGCTCCTGACTGACTCCTGAGGGGTGCCTGAGTGAAAAGCAGACTCTTACCACCCACGGAACTCCCCGTGTATTTTACAGTAGGTGCATTTTTCTGATAGCTGCCTCGGTGTGTTCAAGGAGTGTGCTGAAGCCAAGCTTGTCAATCACTGGCAATCAGGGAATATCTTGCTTGTTGAAGTTCAGTCCAGTTTTTTCTGCTTCTTCTGGCAGTGGCATTACAGCCAGACCTCCTGGTGGCCGAACTTTTCTGAGGAAAATTCCAAACTTTATTTCAAAATTTTAGATTTACAGTTTGGCTCAGTAATATGTCTGTCTAATTCCCAGCCAAGTCCCCAGGCGGCATTTACTTTTGGAGCAGTTTGCCTCCTCAGCTCTGCTTTCCTGCAGACTTCAGGGATCAAGTTAGTCCAAGAAAAGCCAAAGGCAGATGAAACCACGTGTGCCTTTTGCTTCCTCCTCTGTTGAGAGTCTCAGCAGGGAGTTTGGCCCCGATCTGTCAACAGCGTTCCCTCGGCCGACAGCCTCAGCCAGGTGGGTTTTCCTTGGCCCCCATTTCCCCTTAAGAAAAGACATAAAGGGGGTTGGAAGCCACGGCTGCTGGACAGCCAGCTCTGGTCTTACACAGATGACCATGGGATGGGGCACAAGTGCAGGTTGTGCCCAAGCACATGGATGAATTGCCACACAGTGCTCATACCAAAGCTATCCTAGTCTGACATCTTTAGGGCCTGCATCAGCTGCCATGCATTTAACTATACCTTCCCCTGTCTTTCCACCCAGGGGTCCAGGTTGCAATAGGGGTAGACAGAGTCAGAATGTGTTTCAAAGGGTCTCTTGGAGCTGCCAGCTTTTGTAACCTTTCAAGTCACTCGCTGAATTATATCGCAGATTGACACCTCCACGAGAAATGCAGACCTTTCTTCTGTGAAACAGCTGGTTTTGTATCACATAGAACTAATGTAGGTTGGAAGGGACCTCAGAGGCTCATCTAGTCTGTTCTGCTCAAATCCAAGCTAGGTGTGATTGCTCAAGGCTGTCTCCAGGTGAACCCCCAAATATGGAGGTTCTTCTGCCTCTCTGGGTACCTGGTCCATGTGGCACCACCTCACAGTGAAGAATTCTTTTCTTGTAACCAGGCCAAATTTCACCAGCTGGATTGTGTAACTGTTGTCTCTTTTCCTTTCGCTGTGCGTCTTTGAGAAGCATCTGACTTAATCTTCTCTATAATCACCCACTAGTTAGTACTCAGCCCTGTAGAGCGTGCAATATGGGTCCTTTGCCAAAAATCTATTCTCAGTATTTTTTATAGAGCGTTTTCTTAGCTTACTTTTGCTCTCATGTTCAATCTAATGAGAGAATAGAGAGAAAAGACACAAGAGGGAAAAGAGCTAATCATGCAATCAGCAATGTTTTCTTCAGTACCTTTGTGGAATAAAGCAGGAGTGATCAGTATTGGAAAAGCAAGACCTCAAATATGATGATTCCTGTAGACAGACAGCTCTCCAGTTCCGACAAAGCAATTCCTGCTCTTAGCAGGGGAAAGTCCAGCTATCCAAACCAGAAGAAAGAGTAAAATATTCTAGCTTCTTAAAATGCTGATAAAAAAAATAAGTAAAGCAGGCTGGAACTTTATGCAACTCTAGCTTAGAAGTCTGTAGCTCCTTGTTCTCTATAGTGAAGAACAACAGGGTTTTCCTGACACACCTGAACGATGAAATAAATCTAGTTTATGTGTCTAGTAGCTTCAGTTTGTCCTTCTCAAGCTGTTACTCCAGACTGCTATAGACTCAGCCCCACATTATTGGTCCCAGCTTGCTGCCCTATCTACTTGCAATAACTTGTCCCTCTCCTTCTGTGTCCATTCCACGTGGCTGTGTGTTGTGGAGAGGGATAGAAGACCAGGCAGTGGGGAAAAAATACGGGCAACAAGGAACCTCTTTGGCAGAGCATTTTTGGTATCAAAAGGACAGGGAAATCAACAGGGCAATGACTGCTTAGGACACAATTCATTAAGATCATTGGGCACTGCCCCTTCCACAGAGATCCAGTGTGGAGCAATGCTCTGTGTGTTTCACACAGTTCTCATCCAAGCCAGGTAACCACCATAAGCTTTATCTTCAAGAGGAACTAATGGAGAACATGTCCCATCTCTGCGTGTACCGTCTGCTGAGAGACAAGATAAACACCAAGACACACAGAAGAATTTCATGCAGAGGTTGCTTTCTTGCATAGCTTTGTGGGCTGGTAACTGACCTCTTTGGCTATCAGGATAGTTAACTAGAAGCATCATGCAACCTGTCTGCATCTTGTGAACTCAGGTGTGAGCTGTTAAATGATACAAAGTTCAGGAATTTTCTCGCTCTACGTGTTCATAGTCCATGCTTTCCATTGTTCCTCAGGATAATGCTGAAATAGGAAAGAAGCCATGAAGTGATGTTCTTTATTCTGTGCTGTCTCTGGGGCTGTGAGTCTCAGGCCAGGTGAACAAAACAGATCTTTAACCTTAGAAATGCCAAGGAAGAGAAAAGAACACATATTCCCTCCAGTACCAGATAGGTTTAAAATTAGTATATAAATGAAGTAATTATTGTTCTATGGGATCCCAATAGGAAAAGGGAAAAATAAAGAAGTAGAAGTTGGGGGGTTTGGGAGTTTTTGTTTTGTTTTCTGAATGATTCTAAGGACATTGTTTAATATATTTAATGGTGAAATCAAATCAGTAGGATGAATTCTCCATGAATCAAACACAAATGCTCAAACAGGAGGCTCAACTCTCTCTCTAGAGAAGGAAATTAGCTACAACTTAGAACATAAAAGCTGATATCCTTAGGATATTGTTTGTGTTCATCAAATCCTGCCATGTCACAAAACACAGCATTTAACCTTCCTTGCTAGAGTGAACCTCACAGTGAGTAACAGTATATCTCATGTGCTTTAACACTTTCTCCAACAAGACTCTTGTTTCTTTTAATTCTGACACCTAATCCTGAGAACTGTCAGAGCATTCATTCACAAACTACAGAAGAAATATTTCTTGAACTTGCTTAAATATCCAGGTTCAGTGTTTTACAGTATTATGAGTTTTGGGACCCATGGTACTAGAGCCATGTCCCACAATTTGAGGTATGCTAGGTAGTCATCTGGCCATCAACACATTAAATACTTTTAACACCACAAGGTCACAGAATCACAGAATGTTAGGGGTTGGAAGGGACCTTGAAAGATCATCTAGTCCAACCCCCCTGCTAGAGCAGGATCACCTAGATCAGGTCAGACATGAATGGTCAAGACTATTTAATATTTTTTGCATAGTTTCTTTTTTTCTTGTTTTAATTTTTTTTCTCCATAGACTTTCATATCATCTACTCTGCTTTGAATATCTACATATAAAACCTCTTTTCCACTCCTCCACATCTTTAGAAATGTGTGAAAATCCAATTGTTAAGAAATGTGCATCCTAGCATGAAGGGGAATAAAAGCATTTATCCACACACATTTTAGCATTTTGTTCCTTTAAGAAGTAAGATTCTCAAATCTTACTTCTCACTGGAAACAAGTCTAATCCTAAATAGAAATAAACAGTGATGTCCAAGGATTGAAGTTTGTTCTGGAGCAGAAGCAGCTCTTTGTGCTTTTTCCTTGCTGCAGTATAGCTAACATGATTCATGGTTTGGAAAATTGTATCTGAGTTAGCCCGACTGTGCAGATTACATCAATGAGAGGGAACATTGGGAGGCTGAGGATCCTCTGGTGTCAATGTCCTGAAAGGTCAAATTTTGTGCCTTTGCATCTAGCAGGTTTTAAAAAAAGAAAGGAATGGACTTTTATGTTGTGTTACTTAATTGCAATACATTTTCAGTTGACTAAAGATTAATTTTCCTTGTTTTGCAGAAAGGCCAAGTTCTCGTTTATGTTGCCCCAAATAACTCAGAAACGCTCATTCTAAACATCTAAATACTTTGAATTTATTTCTGTGAAATATGTCTCTCCTAAATGTTAATAAAAATATTGTGTGATTTTAAATGGAAGAGAAGGCTTTGAACAAGCCCATTTTCTGTTTATTCTCAGGGTCTCTCAGTATCAGTGGAGTGACTGTAGGTTTCTATACTACTCCTCAAGCAGAGGATAAAACAAAGCAGTAAATGGAAATCAGAGCTTCTGCTTTGTGGACTATGTGAAAACATTGGCTAGAGAGCATGAGAGTCACATATGACAAATGTGAGGAAGATTACAAAATCCTCATATGCAGTGCAACTTAATTTGCTATTTCTTTCTCAAGGGAATCGAGGCAGTGCAGCAAGGCTGTCAAATCTGAATTATAAAATAAATAGCATTAAAGGGTAACATTTGCCATTATTTCTGCTTTCACTACATTTGTCCAATCTCTGGAGAATGATCAAATCTCCTTCCAAATAGTAAAATCTTTCAAACAAAATAGCTTCAATATATGTGCTTGTGTATGCCAAGATAGATCAAGTACTTTATGAAAGAAAGGCAGAAGTTCAGTACATCTTTCCTTTTACCTTACACATTGGAATGGCCCCAAGTTATAGGATCATAGAAATGGAAGAGACCTGTTAAATTATGCATTTCCTTGCCAGTGAAAATGTACTCTCACTATATAGTATTTTCCATCTCAGGCTATTAGGCACCTATCCCTTCACTTGAGGACTCTATTCCATAGCACAATAAAATCAGTGTTGGGAATTTTCCCTATTGCTCAGACTAAAAATGGATTTGTTCATTTGTATTGCCTTACACCTGTAAGCCACCCTTTTCTGTCATTCCTCCTTGAGAGTTCAACCATCAAACTCTTATAAATTGTCATCATATATACTCCAACCTCTCTAAAGTCAACTAAGTGCAAAAGGAAAGCAGGAAATCTGGTTATAAGCTGAACTTATGGAAAAACTGCTACCTTTACCATAGGTGAAATGTTTTTCTTGTCTTTCCTTTCACAGAATTTCTCAGTTGCACCAGTTCATAGCTCTTTGGCCCAATTGTTACCTTTCTCACTGTCTTCCCAAACACTGAAATGACTCAGAGATGAGAAGGGCAATTTCACTGGTACAGTTCTGCACTTGAATTTATTTCAATAGGATTGCATATTTGACTAGAAATTACTCAAGAGGTGTGTTTCTTTCATGGAAGTGTGCTACCTCGTTTAACATCAGCTCCACTTCCTCTGTTCATGGAAATAGAATTAACTTAGCAAGCAGCAACCCTAGCAATCATGTTGTGTGCTCAGCTGGAAGAAGTTCCCCCACAGCTCTATATAGCATATGGAGTTTCATGGGCTTTATAACCTGTCTGTCAAATGGTGCCTTCAATCACTGTCTTATTCTTCCTTTTCATACTAGAAATTAATCTGAAACTTTCCCTTAAGCTCTTCATGGTACCTAAATTAGACTGTATGCAAGTGATTTAAAAAGTCATTTGAAAGGTGCGAAGAAGATAGAGGCAAACACTCTAAATCTCCTTGTTGGAGAAGGACTGTGTAGTTAATTATGAAAAAAAAAAAAAGAAAAAAAAATAGAGAGGAAGCCACCACCGGTTTGCATGAGAATTTGTGGGATGGCTGCCCATTGTTAAATTAAGTTCATCCATTCATTTCCAAGTATTTTCACCACACTACTTGCTCTATTTTTGCAGTGGATACCAGCCAGGTTAAGGATTTACAGCCTTCTATGGCTTCTCTTGCCAACACGTAGATCCTGAGAAGGTGTTTGCCATGTATAAAGACGCTTTAAAATAAAACTTGTTTGCTGTAGGCATTCACTGCTCCTTCTCTTCCCTTTCTCTCTCTGCCCCTCCACCACCTTAATTTGTCTATGGACTTGGCTTCTTTGTTCTTTCATGACTAATATTACCATCTGTGACATTACATATCAAGATAGCAATGCAACATATTAAGCACAGGAAAACCCGGAATGTTTGAGCTCATCCAAGCATTTGTTGCTTAAAGCTCCAGCATTACTTGTAACCACCTGAAGCATCCCAACGTTTCTAAAAGCACATCGCAATAAATCAGCAGGTTCCTGTGTTGTTATTGAAATTGAGATATAAGACCTTCTTGGAGCTGCCTTCTTGAAAACAATCTCAGCGACTTATTTGCAGTTTTATTTCTCACTAAGGGCTCATAAAAAAAGCTTTCACTTTTATGGTATTATCCTAACTACCACCTAAGGCAGTTCACTTTGGGAACTCCCCAACTCGCTTTTGTTGAGTTCTCAAATACTACAAGAGAAGCACCACTCCCAGATCAGACCTGCGACCACGGCCTGTGTGAACTGTGCTGTCGTGCAGTAGAGGCCCAGCAACCAGGCAAGGGCCATAAACAAGTGCTTATCTCTGCTAACTTCTGTCCTTCCAAGGATGGGGAAGGGGCAGCAGGTGTGGAAACAGATGTATCAAGTAAAGTACATCTTGAAATGGACACGTCCCAAGACGCAAGATCAAAATCAGAATGGAGGTCTCTCCTCCTCCTGCTTGTAGTTCTAGACAGATCCAAATCTTACTTACCTAATAGGGATTGCAGTAACCACCAAGATCTGATATTCTGAGAGACAGTTCTTTCCCTCCCCTCGCTGATTCTTCAGACAATGAGTTGTTTCACTGTTTATCTCAAAACCTGTACTCATCTGCAGACATCAACCTGTCCAGCTTTTCTCTGCATTAGTAATTGTCCGCTTCAGGTTCTAGTACCTGCATGTAGAATTGAATATTGAATAATGCTTGACACTGTATCCATTTAATTATTGCATTCTACTTTTTAAAAAGGAAAGGGCTATCTATAGCACAGTAATAATAAAATAATGAATAATAAAGATTCATGGCAAGGTTAGGAGTGTTCCTGCATGTCCATGTTTGAAGTTACCTCCTTTCTTGTTTATCCAAATTGCCCGCAAGTGCAAGTGAGGTGGGATCAAGCTTCCTCCCCTTGTCTGCTCCACCTGTAGTATCCATAGCTTCTGGGGGCTGAGGAGCTTTTTAGTCTGCCCCTCATAGTGTCATGCAGTTGGGTTGAGCTTATGCAGAAGTGATGATGGGACAGGGAACATCCATCATTTGTAATTAAGGTGTATCCAAAGCTGTGGAGAGCCAGAAAGGAAGATTTTACTTTTACATTAACTTAATTGACTGTGATTTGACCCTAGGCTAGGCAAGCACAGAGGTGCATTGCCCTTGCCCCTTATTTAGGACAAACTGTAAAGTAACCCTGCTAAAACATCCTTACTGTGTTTTGATATACAAAATTTATGTGGTTGTATGTGTTACAATACAATATTTCTATACTATTTTTAATTCTCCTATGCCTGGACATTTACAAGTCTTTCCTGTTGAAAAGAGCAAATAACTATAATTTTTCTTTTTGTAGAAGTCATAGAAATGGGAGAAAAATTGCAAAAAACAGTTATAACAAGTACTGTGGTAGTGTTACTATTAGGATTTGTTAATTTGGTTAGGCTTGATGATAGAAAAACGTGTAATAGTGGCATTATTCAGAGGAAGGAAAAGGTGAGCTGGAGAAAAGAGGAAACTGGAGGAAAAGGGGGAGGAAAAAAAAAGGAAAGAATAGATGACAGAGAAAGGGAAAAAGTGTCTGAGTTGGGCCTACAATCAACCTTGAAAGGCCAAAATGTTTACCGGTAGCAATGCCACCTGTGTTTCATGTGTGTAACGGGTCATTTATGACCACTGTGTTGACAGTTATGTGGTATGTGATTTACTACTGCTGTTGGGTAACTAATCTTCCTCTAAACAGGAATTTAAGGAAGGGTGGCCAACGTGCACACACAAGAAACACATGTGCAGACTCACGCGTGTGCTCAGAGTGAACAGATAACACTGTAAATGAAAATGCATCTGCATAGAAATTGGTGGAGGTGGAGGTGTTGACCCAAGTGGGGCTACACTTTCAGTCTGTAGCATGTGTGGTTGTCCAGTGCATGCACGTGTAATGAAATATGTGTGTAACTTACTGTAGTTCTCTGCATTACTGTAAGAGAGACAGGATGTTATAGAAAGTGTATTCAATATTTGGTTTATGTTATTCAGATCCTATCTGTTCCTTGTAACTGATGGCTTTAAGGCTTTAGTGTAAAGGAAACAGTGATGGTATAGCTATGGATAACTGAAAAAGGCACTGTGGTTAACTTCTGGTGTCTGCCTGTGTGACCCAAAACCACCTCTGGGCAAAGGCCATGGTTATAGATGATGGTGGCTTCTGTTTCTATGCTGTCTTTTGAGTAGGGGCCCATGGACCCCATAAGCCAAAATCTTCCCTGAGTAGATGGGGCTGGGCACGTTGCTCAGTTGGGGTGTAGAACAACCTGCAGCAATGAACCACATTGCTCCAGAGCACCTCAGATATTTTCCACCTTGCTGCTACCCCCTCCCCGTGGCCTCAGGAGCAGGGTGGATGAGGCACGGGAGGCTTTCCCCTAGCTGTGATTGCTCCTGGCCCCAGGTGCCGTGGGGCAGCAGCAGCCCCTGTGGAGATGGGGCTGGGGAAGGCAGGTGCTGTTCCCACGACCAGAGCCCAGTTCCCAGGGGTGGAAAGCGGGGGTCAGGAAGTTAGCAAAGGTCGGCCAAGTCCCGCTGGCTCTTCCTAATCCTCTTTTCCACCCACAGCCCCTTGAAACTCCCCTGATTCCTCCCAGTGCAGTGTCTGGGGGAGTTGCTCTACTGCTGCAGGATTGAATTTATTTTGCTCGCTTCCAAACTATGCTTCTGCAGAGTCTCAAGTCGGCTTTGTTTCAGCTGGTGTCAAGCAACACACAGGAGAGATGCGGCTCTATTACACTGGTTTGTTTTTCTTTTCCTTTTTTTTTTTTTTAACCTTTTTTTTGTTTTTATTATTTTGACAGGAAATCTTACTCCTTTTTCTCTTGCATAAGTATGAAGTAACCCTGAGAAAACAAATACAGTTACTTGTTGTTTACGTGTGTAAAACTGAAAGGACAGTTTTGCTGATCAAGTTAGTTCTTGCTAATCTGAAGACTAGAGCTGCAAAAAGACATTATTTATTTATACTTGTATTCTGGCCAAACAAACAAAAAAACCCAACAACAATAAAAACATTTCTTTTGGTCCACCCAGAATTAAAATTTGTCAGTTTTCTTGCCAAATGGCAACACACAAATTTGAAAGAAATGTCATTTCAGGTCAGAAGATACTTCATTTAGGCCTTTTAGCATTCATTAAAGCTGAATATAGGTAAATTTCAAATGAAATCTTTATTGAAAAATGAGAAATAGAAAGTTTCTGGTTTGAAAACATCAATATGATCCTTTCTGACATTTCAAAATATTTCTTTTGACCCCAGAATTTCATTCTGCTCTAATAAAGATTGTTCCATGTAAGGAAATTAGAGCAAGCTTTTTGATACTGATGATAGCTCCTTATAGAGGACTGGAAAGGTTAAAAAGCGGTTAACTAGCAATCTTCTTAGATATAGCTGGAGAATGTACTTTCTGTTTTTGGCTTTATACAAAGCATCCAGGCAATAAACCAAATTAAAATATATAGACTATAGTATCAAGGGAAAGTTTTATCCAAACAAAATTTAAATAAATTCATGCATCTCACTAGGTTAAAAAATCAAATAAACAAATAATTTTGCACATATGTAATGGTCTCAACATTTTGTCATTTCTCTTCCACTTTTAAAACAATAAGACCCAAATGTGGATAAAATCATCTTGCTCTTCCCACTCAAAGTGAACAACTTTTTCCAAGTTCTTATGCTGAAAAAATGTGTTTCTTAGGAATTAATGATTAAAACTATATAGAATAAGTGTTTTAGTGCTCTAGTTAAGGAAAAATAAACAACTGCATTAGCTAATCTGAGTTCAAATAAACAGATGCATAAGCTGGGCTATTTCAAAGCAATGCAGAGCTGAACAGAGACCATTAACACTCAAAACACTTCATAAGGTTCAGAGATGGTTAACCTCTTCAAAACAAAATGTGCCTAGATCTTGTATGGCTGCGCGGAAGGGGTGAGGAATAACACCCCTACATAGCAGCAAGCTGGAGCTGCAGATTTACTGAGCACGTATGCTGGTACAGAAGGCAGCTCATATGAACTTAATTTTAAAGATGAAGGGAACAGAAAGTATGGTCTCATTTATTGCTCACTGTAGCCAGCAAAGCTGACCAGACGTAGTGGTGTCCAATGCTCTTCTGAGTCTTACCAAAGAAATCTCAGTTTTCAGGAGCTTTAGCTCCCATGTGCTAGAGAAAGTCCCTTTGAGATATTGCCCAAATTTTGTGATGTTGTATTGACCCTTGCTTACTCAGCGCTGTGTTTAAATGATTCGTGACTCGTGATAAAAACTTTCATGGTTTGTAGGAGAATCTTGGCTAATGGCAAAGCTCGATAACAAAGGTGGAAAGCACAACCTTTGTGCTTTGGTGCATTGTGGACTTTAAAATAGATCTCTTCAGATTGTCTCAAGTCTATGGACTGCTTTCACAACAAAAAACGGCCACAAAAAATGAGGTTCGTATTCCAGTGAGTTTATTTTGAAGTGTGTGCGTGTTAAATATGGAATCATTTGAACTAGCAAAGTACTGAAAGAGTTGTACAAAGGTCCCAGAACACACAAGAAATACAAGGGCCTCGTTAGGTTCAATAGTGCTGATATCCACCTGGAAAGAAAACATCCACCAAAGTCTTCTTTCAAACGTTTTTTGGCAAATATTTTAAATACAAACCATCATGGATTACTTTGTATGAATTTTTGATTCAATCAGCTTTCTTCATAGCTGTATAAAGTAATTCAAAATTATTGTCTGACTTAAAAAATTTTAGTTAAACGTCTCCCTCTTTCCTCCAGTTAACACTTCCTGAAAGCAACCAAACAAGAATTTGTTCCTCAGGGGTCCACCCCAGATTTTACACAGGCTTTGGTACATGCCAGGAGAGAGTTTTGGTGGTTTAGCCAGCTCTGTGTGATTACACATAGGAGCACAGACATGATCAATAAGGTTTCTAGTTACAGAGGTCACTATTAAAACCTTTACAATTGCCATTTGCACGTAATTAACGTTACCACACAGTTTACAGTATTCCCCACACTATGAATGCTGCTGTAAAGATAATTAGGTAAAAGTTAGAATTGTAAAGATTTTAATTTGTGTATTCCTTAATATAGAGTCTCAGTGCTGTGATTTAAGGAACTCCCAATAACTGCAGGAGCAGCAGGGGGCTTTGCATGGGACAGGAAGAAGAATAATATTTATTTTAACAGCTCCTTAAAACTTTGTTCAACTTATGAAATCCTCTGCAGTCTGTAGTGTTACAGCCTAATCTATAATATAACACCAGATTTACTTATTGTAATTACTTATTTTTTGCTCTTATAGAGAAGTCTGTTTCTTCCATTAGAAGAATTCCGCTTGGAAATTTCAATTTCAGGATTTGGTAAAAATAGCTGTAAGAACTGATGTTTTTGAGGTCAGAGCTTTTAAACAGGTTTTCACATTTTCTAGTTTTACAGCCCGTTTTAAAAATATGTGCTGGTGTCAGAGGAGCCCAGCTGCGCTGAAATGATAAACACAACTAGGGATGCTTCAGACCGTGGATGACCTCTCTGAAATGCAGGAATGAGGGTTGACTTTTCAGGCAAGGGGAGAGCAGCACTTCTGGCACCCTAGGGACTTCCTGCATTGTTCTAGGTGGGTCCTCACCTGCTTCCCAAATGTGGGCCCAGGGAATGGCCGCACCACAGGAGGAAGCCACGAGCTACCTCAGCGGAGATGTGGTATCTCTGTGTCACCCCCCAGCCTGTGGTGTAGACAAGTCCTGAGTGTGTTTGAGCTGCATAAACATAACCACAAGCTAAACAGTCCCATTGTTCAATACAGATTTCCACTGTGCTTGGAAAGTGAATTATAAATGCCTTCTCATAAAAGCATCCTAAGGGTAATTGATGCCTAAAATACATCGACTCCATTATCAAGGAGTAGATTATCCCAGCTGAATACACAGTATCAGAGTTTCCTGATTTGTATATAATCTACGTTCTTAACATTTTCCTGGAGTGCTGTTAGTTTGGGTTAGTAGGACTTATTGTATTCTCAGTGTTGAAAGATGAATAGGCCTATCAACTGAACAGCATAATAAATTTGTTAGGCTGTGCATGTCGTGCTCCACCTCTCCCTCGTTCTTCATCGTGTATAATGCAGCCTAATGCAATATGACAGCTGTTAGCAGAAAAATGGTGCAGCAGCCATAAAAAAGTGATTTATGTCTTATTACCGAAGCAGCTAAAATTAAGAAGCTGGTGTTTGGGAGGGCAGCAAACAAGTGAAATGTGAAACACAGTATATATATATATGTATTCATGAAACATAGGAAGCTGTGAAATGCTTAGACTGACAGTGAAATTCTCCCTGGGTATCCACCACAAGGTCGGACTGAAAAAGAGGGTAATTGGTGGTGATGGTTGTGGATGTTCAGAATTGCCTACATGTCACAGCTGCTTATGCTGGAGTATCAGAAGCATGTTAAATGCATCTCCTGACATGAACCCAGAGATCCTTATTACCAAACGACATAACAAAACATAATTTAAGGTGGCAGCTGGCAGAAAGAACAACATATCAAGCAGGAAAGTTGTTCTTAGCAGCCACAATGTAGAGAGGAAACAGTGGGATGGTAGAAATAACGTGGGCCTCATTCCCTGCTTCATTTTTTTGCTGGTGTAAAGCCACCGGCTTAAGGCTACAGTCATGGTTTAGGGATTTCTCCCTGGATGCTGAAACCATGAGCATCAGTGAAACTTCTCTGTTTAGTTTACAACATACCTAATGTGAGTAAACGTGATCATGTAACGTCTTGACAGCTTTGCCACTGAACGATGTAACACATTAATCTAAGACGTGGTGAATTATAACCACCATGTCAGATCACTCCTTGGTTTCTGTTCAACATACACTGTGTGTATATATACTATAAACACACATATGTCTATGTACGTATATACTCAGGCTGCTGCTAAGTGTGATGTTTTTTGGTTCAGTGGGTGGTACTCTTCCTTCTGAGTCAGTACGAAACTAGTTCTTCCCCCCATGGTGCTTAATGAAAAGTAGAATATGGTCAGGTCAGAGAGGTTAATAGCCCTACTTTTGTGAAAAGTGCCAGGGGATCTCTCTTAGCAAGTGAGAACCTCACATTAAATACCATCTGAAAGACAGCCTGGGACCTGCTCAGAGTCACAGAATGGGGTGTTGCTGTAGCACAGAAACAGGGGGAACCATGCTGCGTTTTTAAGTGACTGAATCATCCTGCACCCATAGATATTTACCAGATGCAGTGAGACTTTGCTTATGTGGAGTTACAAAATAATAGACAAGCGTAGCATGGCTGGAAAATACTAGAGTTTCTCCTTGGCATTTTGATTTAAATAAATATCAGAGAAGAAGCTTTCACCTGGTGGTGTGTAGTCATGTTGTAAATAAGCCGGGATGGGGATCCCTTAGACCCTTTCCTGTCTTGATCTGGGTACAATAAGTACTGAATAAGTTGGAACAAGTGAGACCTGTGGCAAAAATTTTGTGCCATTGCTAGATGCCTTGCCTTGGACAGCGATTCCAGTCCTTTTAGGGAAGGGCTGTGGATGTCCTGGTTCCTACGTATTAGATGTCGTAGAATCATGGAATGGTTTGGGTTGGAAGGGTCCTTAACTATTTCCCAAGTGTATCAATGACACATTGTCCTCTAACATACTGCTCACCGGTTCCCTCAGGGTTCAGCTTCATACATGGCTCCTCTCTCCTCCACAGCCTTTCTCTCCTATGCACAAGGAAACCCTTTGGCATGTGCAGAGGAGCCCAATCTCTGCTAACCTGTTGATGGTGACTTCTACCTCCACAAGCCACCTGGGGATTGAGGTACCAATCCCTGATACACGCTTATGTCTTAGAAGAGCATATATGACTTTTTGCATCACTGCTGTATGCCTGGGGGAAGGAGCATTGCCTTGACTGGGATGGACTGGCTTGCTACATCATCATGCCAAGAAGCTCCTGCTGCTTCTGCACCCATGACTGGCTTTGTCTCTGCCCCAAGCACCCTGCGCAGGGAGTACGTAGCTGCTAAATGTGGCAAAATGGCTTAGGAATGATCTGGTCCCACTGATGCAGGGGGTAAAAGTCATGAGAAACATGTACCTAGCTCAGTAGGGATTCTTAGGAAAAAGACTTAGCAAGGACAGCGGGATTCATCCCACTACCTCTGTGGGATTGAGACACCTCAGAATTGTGTCTCATTGCCATAACTGTTTTCACAAGCTGCCTGATTAAATTCTGCTGTGTAATTAGGGTACCATGCTATTAAACTTTTTCATCAATCTCTCTGCAGTCTATTAGAGGAGTGAAGATACTGTCTTTACGTTTCTGGTACAAAGCATTCCTAAATCCTTCTGTTAGTCAATATTTAAAGAATATTGTTACCTTTCTCATAAACACTGTTCTCTCATCTCATGAAAAGTGCGATTGTTTCAGATGTCCAAACTAGGTGTTCAGGCTAATTCCAAGCTCAGGGCAGTTTGTTAGATAATAAGATCTTACATTGGTACGGCCTGTTACCTGAATAGATTCCAGAAACTGAGCACGAACCGTGTTAGGAATCACTTCAGCTGTCATTGCTTAGTGGTATTCAAGGTGAAATGAGGCAACTTTTAAATAGCGCAAAGTAAGATTGCATAATAATTTAGGTCAAAAAGTGAGTAACATGTCACATAACTGAGATGTTAGATGAGCAGAATACAGTGAATGCAGAACAGCAAATACCATGCCTCACTGTCATCATTCTAGATCCTTTTAGACTCTTTTTTTGCAGTCCAAGTAAAGAAAAATGTTAACATTGCTGCTAGAAACTGTTTCTGCAATGAGGAAATTTGATGGCAAAGGCTGCTTTGTCTTTTGATGGGCACTGTTTAAAACATGTTTAGAGACTGAAGGTACAATGGATGTACATATACAGGAAAGCTGGAGAACTTACTTTCTCAAGAAGTGTAGCAGCTTTAATAACTACACTAGAAAGAAGTGATTCCTGCCCACTATGGAAAGATTTTTTGCCCAGGTATAAAGGGGCACGTGATATGAGAAATTGAGGCAGTGTAGGCAACTGAAGCAGGCTGTGCTTCTTTGTTTGCTTTGCCCTGTGCATGGATCAGAGCAAAAGGTTGTGTGCATGACTGCAATCTCTCCTACTTCATCTTTTATGCCAAATCACACAAAAGCATTCCAAAATTGAGCAAATTTTGCCAAATAATCCCAATCCTAAGAAATTATGATTAGGTGAACTTGTTATTCTATATAATGGTTTTATTGAGCCATCTTTTTTTTAATTTATTTTTTAAGTGTTATACATCATCTTGGATAAGTATGCTGCTGAAAGAGAGTGTGTTTCTACTTGTTTTTTATATTTCAGTGACAATCTATGCTTTGGTTCTGTGTCCTTCCAACTTTGCACAAACCACTAAAGCACCAAATTTTTTACATTTCAACAACTATCTTAGTAGATACAAGTCTTGCTTTGGGGGAAGTACCTTAGCCACCTTGATTACAAAGACCAGGCATAGGGCCAAATGCAATTTTGCATCTGAACAAATAAATATGAAGTCAATATGTAGCTTCAGTTCCCGATCGGAATTTTTATGATAGTTTTCAAAATCTGTATTGTTCTACTTGCGATACCTTACAGTAGTTCTCTGACCTTTTGCCTCTTTACTCTCTTGCCTGATAACTATATGGAAAAACATTGCCAGGATCAGCCTGAGAAAGAGATTTACATGCTCCTTCTACCCGAGAGTCTTCTTCAGTAACACCCTGAACATCCTTGCAGCAACCTAAAATTAAGGAATTTCTTCAACAGACAGAGCTGAGCTGTAGTGCCTCTATCCTCTGCTGGCTGAAAGTACCTGGGCTTGAGTCCAGACACAGGAAAGCTTTTAGGGGTGCTCTGTGCCTGTGCTTATGTACCTTTAAGCTTTATGTACCTTTGTATGTGTGACTACCTTCAAGTGCTTCATAATAAAGGATATTTCTGCCTTTGTTTATTCCATAGCTTGCTAGATCCAGATTTAGGTTTTACTTGCCTATGTGAGGAATAATTCTAATGCAGTAACTCCAAATCTCCTCTGATGTCCCTGTGACCAGGTCTGACTCACTTCTCCTAAACCTAGTCTTTAAAATCAAATCTGTTCTTTTTAAAACTGTCATTATGTTCTACTGTACTTTAAAATGTAGTATTAGTTTGAAAAAAAAGAGTGTAAAAATGACATTTCAGGATTCTATATTTGTCTGACAGTTGTTTCTTTGCAGAAGTGCTCATTTTATAAGGGAAAAAGCTCTCTTTCCTAACACCTAGCCCTGCAAAATGCACAGGGTGCTACCACTTGAGCTATTGACACACCATCGTCAGATTCTGCAACCAGTGTAGGCCACCTTATATTGCGAAGCCTCTGTCTGCTTGTACCACCCTGTCTTCTTCAAATCATGCCCTTGGTGACACTGCCAGGCATGAGAATGTTACAGGTCTAAAGAATCACGTTATGCAAGGAAAATGAACATTGCAGAATAAAATGCAACTCAGGCTTTGTGATAGAATGGCAGGAATGAGGAGTATTAATAACAGTAAAACTTTATTTCTGTTACCATGTACGTAGACCCACTTGAGGTCATTCTTTGGGGTCAGGTTTGAGGCACAGCACTTTTAGCACAGAGGTCTGATCACCCTTCTGCTAAATGTACCAGGAAAGCCTTAATTTGACCTCAAATGAGTGTCTAAGAAACATGAAGCTGTACCTCTCAGTTTTGCAGATGTGGAGATCTGGTCAGATTCATTCAATTGCTCAGGCAGGAAATAGAATCATAGAATTTATTAGGTTGGAAGGGATCTCCAAAGGTCTTCTAGTCCAACCCCCCTGCAATAAGCAGGGACATCTCTAACTAGGTCAGGTTGCTCAGAACCCCATCAAGCCTAAGCTTGAATGTCTTCAGGGATGGGGCCTCCACCAGCTCTCTGGGCAACCCGTTTCAGTGTTCACCATCATATTAAAGAACTTTTTCCTAATGTCTAACCTAAATCTACCCTTTCCTAGCTTAAAACCATTACTCTTCGTCCTGTTGCTACAAACCCTTGTGAACAGATCTTCTCCTGCCTTCCTATAGACCCTTTTCAGATACTGGAAGGTCACTATAAGGTCCCCCCGGAGCCTTCTCCAAGCTGAACAGGCCCAACTCTCTCAGTGTTGTGTTGCCAAGGGTTCAAAGGCAGCAGCTGGACAGAGAAGGGGTTAACTGGAAATGGTGGATGTAGAACATTATGGCATCAAGCAAGCTTCCACATCTCCTTGCAGTCAAAGGTCTGTCTTTCATTTTCTTTTCTAAAATGTATCAAACAATTTGGCATTAAAAGTACAACTTTTGTCATATTGAGAATAACAACGTGTTAGAAGACAAAGGAACAAAGGCTGGAAGTTGAGGGAAATTTAAAAAAGGGAAGAAACAAAGAAAAAATGAAGATGTGAAACAGTTGTGTTTAGTTTGGAAAAAAAAAAAACCCTTCGTCTTTCCCCTCCCTTCTTGTCTTTTTTTTTTTTTTAATATGCTTGAAAATGCAACATTTGGAAAAATCTACATGTGTCTAAATTTAGGCTCTGTGTTACTTTACTCTGCATTTCTTTATCACACTTTAGTCATCCATATATCATTTTGTAGAAAGCGTATGTGGCAGGCTGATGCATGTCTTATTTTATAAATATTTATTACCCACTGGTGTGTTCCTATCTTCGCAGTTACATCCACTTCTCCTTCTCAGTCTGTGTTCCCTCCTTTTCCCTGTTAAAAAAACCCCCTCTTGTCAAACAATTTTGTTTATGTGGAAATAGTACGAAGACTAGTTTAATTTTGGTTTTAGCCTCAGCTTTGGTTTACCTTGCCTTGCTTCCCGCTTCCTTTTCTTTTCAGATAGTGTAGGCCAGGAATAATAATGTAAACAACATAATCTCTGTGGCTGTTGCACGAATGCAGCAAGGCAAACCTGGCCATTCACGAGCAGATTTGTCCATCGGGCTGTCTCCCCGGGGTTGCATCCAGCTTGTGCAATTAAAGCAGCCAGGAGGACTTGAACTTGAGCTTGAAGGAAATAGTGACTGGCCTTTGAAGAAAGCTCTGAGGTGATCATCCCAGGCTGTAGCTGCTCAACAGTGAGGATAACACAGTTTTGTGATTTAATAGGAAGGCATCCTAAAAACATGTATTTAAAATAACAAACCCCACAACTGGCTGCACCAGAAGGATAACCAAACTGCCTGCTTTGTTGCAGCAGGACTGTAGTATTTTTCTTGCAGTGTTGAGTGAATTCTCTCTGTATACACAGGATCACTGTCGGCTCATAACCTGACCCTCTGTGTTGTTCTACCTGAGAGAGTGGGGTATTACACTGAGGTAAAAGTGACATCGCTAATGGAGAAGCAGCAATTTGCTTTCCCAATCAGAAACATGATGACCTAAACATTATGTCTTATTTTTCTTCCCTCCATCTGTCCCTCTAAGGAAATTGTATGAGGAGAGTTGGAGCGAGCTGGACTTTCTCAGCCTGGAGGAGAGAAAGCAAAAGGGGGGACTAATTATTGCCTTCAGCTACCTAATGAGAGTTTCTGTTTTACCCTGGAGTTTGCCATTCTCTTTTGATACCCAAAACCATGTCTGCATTTTTCAGCTATAGCAACTGGCCTAATAAGCAACAAAACTTGTCTTGCCCAGTAATCCTTAATGTTCAACTTGCTTTTCTTACTGATGATGAGCATTTAGCTGACACTATTCATTATAATGCTCGAGTCCCTTTCCTGAGGGGTAGCTCGTTTCTATGCATGTGAAGTCAGGATTGTTTTCTCCTACATGTGTCTTGTGTTACCACTGTTACTTTGCAGTTATCAACAGTGATTTTCAGCTGCTCTTTCATTATTTGTGAAGTTCTTCTGCAATTCCATGCCACCAGCCATTGCCTTTGCTATTTTGATTAAGTTAGTATTGTCAAGGGACTTTGTTATCTGACTTTTCATCCACTTTTCAGTTTTTTATGCTCATAGCACAGGCCCTAATGCAGACCCAGACACTAATAACATGTCTCCATTTCTTTCATCTCTTTTAATTAAAAATATTTGTTATCTATGTGCTGCCTTTATCCCATGATGGGTTTGTTTCTATAAGAAGAGTTAGTGAGGGTCTTTATAAACTCCTCCTGGAAAATCCAAGCAGACTATATCAGCATCTTTTCCTTTCCTTGAACTTGTTGATTCCTACAAAAAAAATGAAATAGGTTTTCCACCTACAAACTACACATTGACTCTTGTTGCATTTATCTTACTTGACCTTTTAACTCATTCGTATATACTATGGATTTTGCAGGGTACTGAGGTTCTTTTCTAACCTTCTGTAGTATGTTTTTAGAATTAACTTGCTGACATTTCTTGTTCATTTCTATTTTTCTTACTTATATCTGACTTTATCCTGCTGACCCATCTCACTGGCTTTTGAAATCTTTTTCAGTTCTGTGCTCATAATGCAGAATCCTTAGTCTGCAAACTGCAGTGAAATATTTTACCCTTCCAGCTGTCCTTTTTGTTTCTTGAAATTTTCATAGATTTTTGCAATTTCCTTTTCTGAAAATGCACTCTGCTGTAGCAGAATTAGATAGATGGACAAGTATGACTTACCTTCTTGCTCTAACAAACTTGCTCTAACAAACCTAAGTGTGGTATAGTTACTGCTTAGAACAATATTTTGGTAACAGGTTCTTAAGCAAAGTACTGCACAGCAGTTTGCTGCTTCTTTTGTGGATTCCCTGCCTGGCTGCTCCCTGAAGAGGTCATCCATGACAATAAAAATTTTAGTCTCTGGATCATGACCTGATGTGACAGTTGCTACATGGGAGTAATTGAATCCACTTCTCAGTTACTGCATGTCCTCTCCCTGCAGTCCCTCTGCTCTTCCCCAGGTGCTGGAGACACTCTTGGTACCTGGGCTGGGTCACTGGCAGGGCAGGTCAATACTGGGCTTCTCCTGTTTGGACCTGGGGTTTCTATTCGTAGAGAATGCCTCTTATTTGTCAACATAATTATCTTATTTATCTGATCGCTCTCCTTCCTGCCCAGACATGTGGGGGTGGCATAAAGCTCCTGTGCCTGAGAGTATTTTCTTAGGCTATGGAAATAGGAAGGGAGAAAAGAAGCCTGGAGCCTAAACCTAGAGCCAATTTCGCCACCACAGCTGTGTACAAATGACCAGGCTGTCCACTGAAAGCGTGAGAAAGGAGTAGGATTTGCACGAAAGGTATGCATTTGAAAGCAGGATAAATTTAAACCTGATTCATACTAAGGTAACTTGCCAGCGCTGAGACAGGCCTGAATTGCTTCTGAGGGTTGTGTCACATGCTAGAAAGTTCAAATATTGAAATTGTGTGATTTGTCTCTTGCTAACCAATCTGTCTGCCCAGCCTTTAGATTTGTGACCTCTGTGCGCTCTTAGGGTGTAAAAAGTGGTGAGTGTCTGATGCCTGAAAGTGGTGCTGCATCTTCTTCCTGCATTGCACCATTTCTGAGGCTGGCATGACCCTGGGAAGTGAAGTAGAAGGTGCACAGCTTGGCCGAGAGCTAAGATTTAGACTTTTGAATGGGCTTGTTATGTAGAATGACTCTGTGAAATTGTGTTCTGTAACTGGAGATTTTTCTACCCAAACCCTGACTTAGGTTATCTTCACGTTTTTCTAAGGCAGTCAACTCTAATCACTCTCACATGTGGTTCATTAAAGCGCCCATGTCATCTACCATCTTAGTCTTTCCTCTTTTATATTCAGTGATCTTTCTCAAAAAATAGGACTTCATTTTACTTTCAGTTAAGCCATCCAGGTTTGTAATACCCTCCTGACTTCATTAAGATCAAGCCAGGCCTATAAACTGGATCCTCATGCAGCCATAAGAGGCATTCTTGTGTGTGCACAAGTTGTGGAGGAGCAGTCTGCTCAAGAGCCCCTCTAGGGACCTTTACTAGTATCTCTTGCCAACTTTCCTCTGAATGTTTTTCTTGTTTGTATAAAGCTGCTGTGTTGTTTTTGTCTGCTGTTATAAGAAATTCTGGAGGCCATAACTCTGCTGATATGCATTTCTATCTTCTCAGAAACAGAGAAACTTTCTCATGCAGTAGAGACTGGATGAGTCAGAAATATTAAATAATTGTTATGCTGCTTCCTGATGTGGTGGTGTAGCATGTGCATTGAATTTGCCACTGTGTCTGTGAGCTGCAGTGTCACTGTTCAAAGACAAAATAAACCCATTCCCTCTCACAGTCCTCGTAAGACAAAGACACATAGATAGTGTCTACTCATGTGGACCTTTCTCTGAACTCTTTCACTTAGGAGGGGAAAGGGAAACCTCACCATTCACTTAACTCTGTCCCTCAGAGAAGCTTTGGGATTCTCTATGAGCTGATCATCTCCTGTACTATTTTTCCAGACAATGCAATTCTAGCAAAGCTGAGGAGAAGCAATAGTAGACAGGAGAGATGTGATCAAATGGTGACACTGTGTGATATAGGTCTTTTGAAACCATGAAATGCCCAGAGGTCACAGACGCTGGGCAGCAGGTATTTGCAAGCCATGGATTTGATCACTGTGCTGTATTTCTATCAGGAGCATAAGAGAGGACAGTCACTCTGAGCCTTAGGCTCTACTTGAAATCAGTCTGTGCTTGTATTTCAGGGAGACAGACAAACTTAAGTAAGAAAGGGATCACTGAGGGCAGCCACTGAGACTACCAAAACATAGATGCTGTTAGCCCTGTGACAAGCAAGGGAAGAATCATGATATAAATTGAAACTAGCCCAGTGGCTCAATAGCCCAAGCACTGGTGTGAAGATGTTACTCTAAGTTAGAATATTCACACTGAGTAGAGACTGTCTCTGTTTTTCAAAATCATTTGGTGTTATCTGCGTTTGTCTGTGTATTATCAGCTTGGTCTAATTTGTTTAGGACGGATTTTTTTCAGTTTTAGCAGATTTTTCAGCTCGTGCAAAAGGCAGCTCTTAGTTCCCCACTGTTCTTTTCAGATGGGACATTTCAACAAGCTTGTACAATAGCAACAGTTCTCAAAAGCATTCTTGAAATGAAAAGGCTGGAGAAAATGGAAAAAATCTGGATTACACCATCCAGTACTGCCATGCACTTTGTGTCATGCCAGAGAAAGGATAACTCCCCATTCTACACCTCAAGTGTAAGCTTCATTTATACCAGGTTAACACAATAGCAACGGGAATCAAGTAGCCCTTGTGCTTTTATTCTCTTAGGGCAACTTCTAAATCCAGTTGGGTTTGCCCTTTCTGGCAGTAATAATAGTAGTGATAACAACAAAGGAAAGCAAGCAAATAATCATGTCTTAATTAGGTCCAAAACAAAGGCTTTTCTCTGATTGCATTGATTTGTCATAAGTTTATGCTCAGTAAGAGGAGAGCAATCCACTTCTCGAGCCTATATAGAAAGGCTTTCAGTGCTTGATTATTCAAAGGCCTGCTTATAGCTGTGGTGGCCTACACTCGAGCACTGTGCAAATAATCCATTTAAAGATCAACCTCAAAATTCTTGTTCCCTGATTCTCACCCCACTGGAATGTAGCGGGAGTCCATTTATCACTGTAGGAATGCAACGACTGGTGAAAACTCTGCATAAATTCACTTTGCTTTCAAATATGAGGGTATTCAGATGATTTCTCACTCAGACCAGGGGTTGCCTGTGACCAGGCCTCTTTGATCACTTCACCTGACTATGAATCAATTTATAAACCAGTGCATGTGAGCTGACAGCCTTGCAATTTTGTCTCAATAATAGAAACTCTCCTTTTATCTGTGTAAGCATCTAATTCTGGATTATTCAGGGGAATTGTGGCAATGGTAGTTGAAAACCTAAGAGCCTGCAGGCAAGGGGAAATTGCAGTTGGCTTTAGCTTTTGTACTTGGTGTGTTTCATGAGGAGAAGTGAATAAGCTAAAAAGCCATTACCTGTAGGACGATGAATTCGAATGTCCACTTGAACAGTCACACCAAAGAGAAAGGCATCACACTGTTCAATCCAAAGAGGTGCCCGCATTTCACCTCCCAGATTAATTTTTTTTCTGTTACTTCCCCAGCTCCCATGAATTTCCCAACCAGGAATGCATAGTAAGGGACGATTACACAACGCTTGGTGAAACTCCCTTTATTTATTTCACTTGTGTTGTTGCTGCTGTTGTATAAGAAAGAGCAAAATAACAAAAAGATCAAAGAAAAATAAAATAGTAGCTGACCCAAACATTTTTAACACATTGAAATTCCCTTCCAAATGCAAAGACTCTTTCTTTTTTTTTTTTTTTTTTCTTTCTTTCTGCATTTTCTATGCATTGATTTGCACAAGCATTTTCTCTGTGAGCCAAATACATCTCTGGTATAACTTCACTGAAGTCACTGGACTTACACCAGAGGTGGTTTTGGTCCTCTGTCCTGGGTAAATACAGTAGGAATAAATTGGTCACGCAGGCAGAGTGTCTGGCAATAAGTGCACTGAGTGGTCCTGGCAAACCAATAGGAAAGATCTAAAATAAAAATCCCAAACAGGTCTTTTATTTAACATAAGGCCTAAAAATCTACCGGGAGCTGCTGAATACTGCCCACTAACTGTACAAAGTATAGGTAGCATGCCTTCCAAATATCAAAATACCAGACGGAATGCTGTGAAAATAAATAACTTCTAATATAAACAAATGAGAACATATCAAACTGTTACCTCTTTAAACATAATGTAAATAAAAAAAATACCAGTCCTTCTACACAATAAATATTAAGAAACCATTGACATAGTTGAAATGTACTCATATAAATTAACAACTTTAATTACATTAGCCGAACAGACATTGGTTAAAGCACTGCATGTAGTATGCAAAATAATAATAACAATAATAATAATAATATCAACAACAAAACACAAAATGATAAAAACAAAATAGGCTTCATAATATCTTGGCTTTCATAATTTATATATATGTATATACATATATATATAGTTGTGTGTATATATATACTGTAGATATATATATAATATGTATACATACATACATATATATATCTTCAACCCATCGTCATTGTATTGTTTTTGAAAGTATTTAAATACAAAGGAACCCATTGAGAATTAACACAGATTCACTATATCTCAAAAAATAAATAGCTATATAACCCAGAAGAGCTGTTTGTTTCTGCCTATGAAAATGTTGCTTGTCGTTGTTCACGGAAGGTCAAATTATGAATTTGTTTACTCGTACTGAAAACCTTTTTACTCCACATGTAATGCAGTGAGAGCAGATGGGGAGTAAAGCTTTTTTCAGTATAAGGAAAGTGATTAGCATCTGATTCTTATAGTGATGCACACTATTGACATGAGGTTCAACTTAAAGAACTTAATCATTTCCATCACATCTCTTCTACCTACACTCCAGAAATAGATTTTGCTCACTTTATTGGTGCTGACTGGTAACTTTCTAGGAAAGGAGACCCTCTGAAATCAACAGCATTGCTTACGGAGTAAGGCACTATTCCACACAAGTAACTATAGTCCGTAAAAATTTTCATTTTGCACATAGACTTTAGAGATGCCTGAACTTCTCTACCTCAGAGATATTGCTGCTAGCCTCTACGTGGCCTTGTGGTGTCACAGTTAAATGAACTCGATGGCTTAAATCTCAACTAAATACAAAAAAAGGAGGTATATATAACGGAGTCCTACTTTGCAATGATTTGGTAAGAGAGTGGTTCTATTGAAGCCAATGACAAAACTCCCATTTCATTCAGTCCTACAGTTTTCAGCCCTAGATCGGGCCCTAGATTCTGCTGTGATATATGAGCGCAGAATAATTATAAGCATCTGTAAGCATTTCCTTTTGCTAAACCCCAAGAATACAACTGCATTCAGCCCTCCCAAAGAAACTTCTCAACATGCACTTCTGCCAGTTTCTTAGGCCTTGTATCCAGTGAGCATTTGACATGGAGAGGGGGAAAGTCAACCAAATGTGGTCAACTGTGAAGCCAGAAGATTGTGGAGGTACTAAACAAATACATTTCTGTGATTAAATATATACTGAAAATGCATTTTCAATATAAACAGGAAGTAGGTTATATGGAAAGGAATGTGTTAGTAGTTAAAAGCCTCTTTTTTTTTTTTTTGGTATAGTCATACCTGAAAGGAGAAGTAATTTTTGAGACTGCATGCCCTTGAAAAACTGTTTAAATATGGTAACAATTTCTAATGCTATTTTAAGTACATGCAGATTTAATTAAATCAAATTATCAGGGATGGGGTGTTTTGCTGGAATCAGTCAGTCTTGATTAACATCCCAATTTCTTATTTTATCATATAGTTTTTCATTTTCCCCTACTTTAAATAACTCTGACCACAAATCAAAACCTCATGACTGCATCTAGAGAATGGAGGGAGAAACCTTTAAAATTCTTCGACTAGTATACACACAGAAATGAAAGCTGAAAAGCAGGGCTTAGAACAGTTACTTCTTGATTTGAAAACCTTCTTCTGTTTTTGGTGTATCTGTTGTAAAACATGCTCACCCACACCTAAAATCCTCTCTTCTTTCCTCACTTGGAAGTTGTCTCAGGTTAGTGTCACGATTTCCAGGGCCAGCCCCCATTCATCACATAAAAGCTGGTATCAAACTCAGCATCAGGCTTCTTTTTCAAGGCTTTGGCCAGGAAAACTGTGAGTTCTAGAGAGACTTACTCTGCTTGCAGCCAATGGGAATTTTGCCATTGTCATTTAGGGGAAGGTGCTGGGATTTCAGGTCTCCAACGCTTACTAACTAATCACACTTGACAACAATTTTTACCAGCGTGAGCCATCTCACCTGCTTCCCCTGCCAGTACCTTCAGAGATCAACCATGATGCAAGCAGCCTGGTTTAAATAACTGCATTGAACAGTGTTGGATATGGTGCCATTCATTCAAAATCCTCACTCTCCTTTCACACTGCCCACAGCAGAAGGAACCTGTGATTCACCCTGGTTCACCTTTACTCATGTAAGTAATTTTACTACTCTTGTAAGGAGACCAGTAGATGTCAAAGAGCCTGTTGACATGAGAAAAGGGTTCTGGGAGAACGTGCAGCCAATTTTAAGGCCAGGTCCGAAGCCCAGTGAAATATAAGGTACTCTCCTCAGCAACTGTCACAGACTATGTCCCTGCTTCTGCTGTTCCGGAGCCTGGCTCTACTTCTAGAAAAATCAACAGTAATTCTACCACTTGCTTCAAATGAAGCAAGATGAGGAACTTGGTTTAAGTTATAAAGATAAATTAGTTGTGCATCTTTTTTTTTTTTTAAAAATTTTCCTACTAGCATTTGGATCCCTCTCTTTCCCCAGGAAGAAAAAAACAAAAAACCCCAACAAACTTCTACAAATAATTTAAATCAGAAAGCCTTGATATTTTATGGAATACTTTAGTAACAAATTTAGTTTCTATCCAATCTTTTTTTTTTTTTTGAATTTTCTTTTTTTGCAAATTGCAAACAAGTCTGTAAAAAAATGCATTGTATAAAAAGTACATAAATGTATAGCCCATTAGCTGTACTATGCAATCTAAATACTGTGGAATAAATTAGATAGAAAACTTAGCTATAAGCATGTATGTTGATATCTATTCAACGGAGGGAAGGGCTTTTTTTTTTCCTTTTCTTTCTGTTTTTTTTCCTTTTTTNTTTTTTTTTTTTTTTTTTTTTTTTTTTGTTTTAAATCTCTATTGATAGGTACAAACACAGACATGCACCCATACGTATGCACACACAGAACACCCACGCACACATGCACACACAGACAGTTTTGGCTGACAAAAAAAATGAAGGCCCTGATTACACTGTTTAAACATGGTTCTCGCCATGAAGGTGCTAACACGCTATCCCTAGCCAATGTGACCGGGTTCAATTGTGCTATCTTTTTTCCATTTCTTTTTTTTTCCTTTTTTTTTTTTTTAAATTTTTAATTTATTTTTTTTTTTACAGACCGTGCTCTCAACAAGGTGGGGAGCCGAGTTAGTGCTTCTTTCAATGAGAGGCATTTTGAAGCCTGTCCCGTCAGAAGGCAGCTAACAGGGGCTTGGTCCTGCAAACCTGTGAGAGTCTGAAGTTTCAGGCTCAGGGTTATCAAACTCAGTGTAAACAGGGCCAAAAGGTTTTTCCCATTCCCTCTTATCATCTCCCCCTACCCAAAGACAAACGTATTTTAACATTCTTTTAAATATGACAGCGATAGAATTTTTTTTTTAAAAAAAACTATCTACCTATGCCCTACGGGTTGGACCCTTCAGGTTAGGTGTTGACACTGAAAATTAGGTCTTACAGGTAACGCACAAACCCATTCAGAGTTGTCATGCTAGAGGGTGGTGGTTGAGACAGCCAGTCTTTCACCAAAGACTGCATTTCCAACAGAAATCCTACCACAACTGCCATTTTCTGTATATTTGCAGGGGAGATGGTGGGCAGGGCCCAAAGCTGCTTGCAAATTTTCCGTCGAGACTTTCTAAGTGTACACCAGCACTTGAGGTTTCTCTCACACAAATACCATCCTGGACGTGTAGCCTCCCACTTGGTAGTAACAAGCAAACAATCTTTTAACATACTGTGCTTTGCACACAAACATTCATTGTTTTAAGAACATTAAAGTGAAGCCAGAAGTGCTTATACCTTGTGTATACATACATATATACATACAGAAATATATACGTATATATATATGTATATCCTTTGTAAGTTGTTTCCCAGCAATGCACAGTCGCTGTGCATCAGGGACAAGCCTTAGTGTTGTAGTACAATTGTGCCTAGATGGACCTCAGATCCAAGCACCTTGGATCCAAATCCCAGGGCTTTTCTGGGCTTACTTCAAATGGCAATTTTCTGTTCAGGGCACTATTTGAATTTTACTGATTAACAGATATTCTAGCCTGAATGTAATCAACCCACTGACCCTTAATTCAAACTCTTAACTTATTACAGGTGAATGGTACCAACCACAAACAGACTTTTTAGAGGCTTGCACAAATGTCTTTGGTGTATGTGTCTATTCATTTTAAGGTACAAAATAATAATAATTATTATAATAATAAAAATAGCGATTTTGTGTGCTGTAGCAGTTCTTGTATAGCTCACAATAAGTGCAGCTCTCAACCCCTCCCACACCCAACCACCCTCCCTTGCAAATATTTGTTAAATAAGGATTAGACAGGTCAGACACCATTGTAGTGCAAATAGTAAACGATTAAAAATTTTTTTTTACAAAATATAGAAATGTTTGGCTCCAGTAACTGGACAAACATGTTCCTTTCAAGTATCTCTCACTGAAGAATTTTTTTAAAACAAGTTACTTCCATTTAAAAAAAAGTCTTTCTGTTTTTTTTTTCTTTCTGTCGCAGGTAAACAGTTTCAAACCAACTAGGTTGCATAGTTCTAACGTTGTAAGCACCTTTACAAAATGTAACTTTTATTCTTTCGTTCATTCTTTTTTTATTCTGTTTTTTTTTCTTCATTTTTCTTTTTTCCTTTTTTCTTTTTTTTTCTTAAATGTAGTGCAGAAGATGAAGGTGTATACACCTGCACAATATTGTCCCTTTACCAACGTTAGGTATACGTATATGTATAGTGTCTGGATGTATAGAGATATGTATATAAATACATAGCCATATATATATACACACAAACACTACACACCTACTCAGTTCCTTGGTAAATTTAGGGGGAAAGTGCCAGTGAATGTAGTGTTCATACACATGGCTTTTCGAGGAGTTTCAATGACATTTTGGACTTAGTCCAAATTGCTGCAGGTTAGATGAGCTGCTACCACGGCTTGAACTGATGGGTAACTAAGGGAGGGAACATAACTCCCCTAGTGATAACTAATGTTTAGTATACTATGTAATAAGATAAGGAGCATACTGAAAGGAAGGGGAAAACCCCAACCCATACCGCCATTCAGACGTATCTCATTCAAGCCCGGGCTCATGAAGCTTTCTTCCTTTTTGTAGATGAAGTCCTTTCTGATCCTCTGTAAGTCTTTTTTTTTTTTTTTTAACTCTTTTCTCCCTCTCTTTTGATTTATCTTTTATTTCCGATGATTGTTTCATTCAAAAAAAGGTTATACCATGTCCGGTCTTTCCTCTTCTTGGGCTTTTGATGCATTTTCTTCTCAACTTGCCGAGAAGGGTCTTGCGCGCACATGCGTCTATGAACAGCCACACTCCTCCACAATCATATTCTGTATGTCTTTCTTAATGATGTTCTGGCCGTCGTCATAGTAGAGCATGGACATGGGCCGCAGCTTGGTGGGCACGCAACATGACTTGAGGTTGGCAAAGGGGCTGTGGCCCCGCATGCGGTAATGGTTGATGACCGTGGAGTGGAAAGATAGCGATGAACCAGAAGTACCTGCTATGTGGCTGGGGCACTCTCCTTCGCAGTAGTTGGCGTGATAGCCTGTAGGTGCAATGATCCAGTCACTCCATCCTATGTCCTTGAAGCTGACAAAGAACTGCTTCTTGCAGCAGATGTTGACTTTGCCGTCGCACTCCAGGCCTCGTCTCCGCCGCCTGTGCTGGCGGTCCTCTGAGTGCCGGGCAAGCATCATGAGGAAGGGCCGATGTGATTGCTCCTTCTCCTCTTCTCCTGTGAATTCTCCAGCTTCCTTTTCTTTCCCTTCCCCGTCATCTTCCTTTTTCTTCTTCTTGCCCAGTAGCACTAGGCTGGCTCCAGTCTCTTGGCATAGGTCACAGGCAATCCGCACGTCCAAAGAGCTCTTGCCTTGGTCCAGGAGTCTCTGGACGCTGCTGGAGACAGGAAAGATGTGCCAAGTGCTCTTACGGGTGTCCACTGCCTTTTCTGAAATCAAAGTCTCACTCCTTTCTCCTTTCCACCCCCCATCCTCCATATCTTCTGCTCCTTCAGAGTTGCCTTTTGGCTGCCGCTGCTGTTGAAACAAGCGGATGGTGACTTTTGTCCTGCTCCGGTTGGCCTTGGAGACCTTCAGGAAGAGCCACACTTCAGCATGTTCCACCACCGACAATTCACTGCCTTCCTTGGAAATCTCAAAGTGCAACATTTTCTTGGCTGTGCCTGATTTGGTAAATGGAAATAGACAGGAAGAACTTGTTAGTATGTCTGCTTGCACTCTGCTAAAGAGAATTCTGCTACTGTCACCACAGTCATGAAGGTTTCTTACTTGGCTCTTTCAATTTTTACGATTCTTCTGTTCTAACCTTCCTTCACCTCATCCCCTCCTCAGTTTGTCTTTTGTGAAAATTCTCTCTTTAGTAAAGTATTTCTTTTCCTGTTGTTTTCCAGTATCATATTTTAACCAAGGCACTCATTAATGAGACAGTCATTTATGTAAAGCATCTCATGGCAAATAAGCGTCAGTAGCTGCTAAGGGATCATTTGCCTAAGGTGTCTCTGATCTCTGTTAGCTGAAAGGCAAAAATGCTTTTGTGACGACAGTCCGTGACTTTATGGACCATATGCATACAAATCTGTGCCTAATAGCTGAAGTTAGGGAGCCAGTTCCAGCCCTGCCAGTTCTTTGGTAATACTTTGGAAATGATGTGGGAATGAGGTCTGCCCTTTCTCCCTCCTTACAATGCCATTCTTCATATGCATCTTAAAATAAGCTGTAAATGTCAATTGTTTCAAAAAGAAGGAAATACTAAAATCTGAGCCTCAGCTTTGAGAGGTTTGCAGAGTTATACTGTAAAGAATTGCAGAACTGCAGCAGGCAGACTCTTCATCCTGTGAGGTGTTAGCTGTAGATCCTGTTCTTAATTTAACACACTGTGCTCGCTGTGATTATAGTAATGGTGAATACACTGAGAAATGAGCTAAAGAACTGTATAATTATGGGGATGGTTCTCTGGCATAATTGTATCAACTTGCTGAGATGTCATGATGATGATTATGATGGTGAGGGGGTGTTTCTCTGATACAGAGCTCATATCCCTGGCAGAATTTGGAATGAATAATGAGGGCTGTTTAATGATTTGATCACTAGAGCATGAAAAAGTTAAGAGAGGATGAATTAGCTGGGGGCTGGTGGTGGTATTTTTTTTTTTTTTTGACAGAGGTACTTTTCTATTTTCTTGACAAAAGAAAAAGCCGTGTTGGCATCTTTTGTTCTTTCTCAGTATGGAGGCCAGGATTTGAAATGCACAGATACCTGACCTTTGAGAAACAGAAACAGTTTTCACTATTATCAATTTGTCATTGATATAATTTTTGACCTACCCATGGTCGTTGACCCGATTCTCTGTGTGGTGGTTCTGTTTGTCAGGGACCCAGAACTTTGAAAGTGGTGATCAAAACTGAAATGGTTGGATGTATACAGGAAAAATTGCTCTTATGGCAGCAAGGAGGAGAGCCACGGAACTCCATCAGTATGGGCTCCCTGACCAGCTCCCTGCCTCTCATTCTCAGGTGAGGCAAAAGTGGGGCAAAATCACAAGAGACATCTACCCTGCATTCACTTCCAAATTCAAGAGTTCCTGGTTTCTAAAGTCTGCAGGCAGGCTGGGCTGCCCTTCGAGCTACCTGTTGCTTTCCTTCTCTGTGAAGTCCTGGCACTAACACATCCAGCTCTCCCTGGTGGCATTCCCAGGTCAGAGAGACAGACGTTTCTGAATTGCAGTGGCCAAAGGGCACAGCGTTTTGTTTTTGTTTTCCCTCTAAGTGAGAGTGTGAAATTGTAGACTCTTAACTGTCACTGAGATAGGGAAACACATGGTTTGTGTTAACTGCTTCTCGCAGACTTTGCTGATGCCAGTCTCCAAAGTAAGTTATATTAAATTCTCAAGGAGCTACATGAGCTGGTGGGACTGTGCCTTAGAAAAGGACGTGGCTTATAGAAAAGACAGAGCAAGCTGACCAATACTGTGAGGCATGGTGGACTTACTGGTTTTCTATTATTGTTCAAATAAGATTCATTCAATAATGACTGAAAGTTCATTAGTCAGCTCTTGCAAGCAAATACCACTTTTTTCCATTCTGGAAATTGAAACTATGGCAAAGCTGCCAGCTGTGTTAGAGCAGAGGGCAGGTGACAGGCATTAATCCCACTCCTGCGTGGGGTTCAGAGCATGAGGAGTATACAATGACATTCCCCCAGGCCAAAGGAAGTCTGGTCCAAGAGGCTAGTTGCCTTGAATGTAGAGATGTTATAAAGAGTGTCCTCTATGAGAATGGATAATTCAAAGGCCTGAGAAGACCATCCTGTGGCTTCATTCCCCCTGGCTCTCTCTTCTAAAGCAAGTTCCTAACTTTAGCTTATCCCTTTCCTTGTCACAGTCATGATAAATCTTTTCTGAGGGAAATGTGGGCTTCAGGGGAACCTGAAGGCAGGTGACCTGCCAGAAGCAGGTTGCTGCTTCCAAAACTCTTCACCCAACCCCTTCTGCTTGCTATCCTTACCCAAGGAAACCCTGAAGGAAAAAAGATGGTTTAGACCAGGCTGCAGAAAGTGTTCTGGCACCAGCAGCTGCTTCACGGGTGCGCCTTTTCCCCAGGGCTCACAGACTGGTGTGGGGAGTAGGCATATATTGCTGGGAAGCACAACACTTGTTCTGTGTTTGTCAAGTACCAAGCTGGGCACAGGCAGCAGCTCTGGTTCTGGGAGGGATCCTGTGCATGAGCAGATCAGCTGTGCTGGGCAGGAACATGGAAAACTGGCCCAATCATGTGCTCTGAAGAGAGCAGCTGGGGTGTACAGACCTGGTTCAGCAGGGGAAGAAGCTGTATGGTCCATCTGATCAGAAAAGCCAGACAGCCCTGGGTTACAGAATAACTTAATGCTGTTAAGTGCTAATGCACGATATTTCACATTCTGTTATTTCCATGCTTAGTGGGAGTTGAAAATAGTTACGAAGTGACATATCTCCAACAGTAAATATTCCTATTACCTTATGTACTGGCCAGAAGTGTAGCAATGCAACCAGTCTTTTTGACAGATATTACATGAAGAAAACAGGACCTCAAGAACTCTCTTAATTGCTTTTTCATATGCTCCTGTACGTGTGAAAGTTGAATTCTTCCTCATTACTAAAAATATTAGAATAGTATGGTGAAAGTACCCGAGTACTTGCTTTTTTCTTCACTTGAGGGAAGTGAGTTTGAGCAAGGCAGTGTAGGACATGTCCTTATACAGGGATAACAGCCTCCCTGTAGGTTGTTAGCTACAATAACAACCTTTCTGGATGTGCTTAGCTACATTTTCACACACGAACAGTCGATTCAGATTCTAAAGAAAAAAGATGCAGGAAGCTAATATGACCCTAATATTTCTGGTCGAAACAAAATCCTAAGTCCTCAAACCTGCATAGCGAATAAAAGGGGTTTATAGCAATTAAAAAAACCTTTCCCTTTCACAAATCTTTTTAGAAGGAGACTGGGAATGGTGCAAAGTTGAGGATAAAAAGCATGCTTTCACATTAGGAAAAAAACAAAGCTTTTCTGAATTCTCTCCACATTCACAACTAGTTTGTTACAATCACACAGCACAAATGGTATGAATCCTGCAGCCTTTATGAGGTCACTATGCTCAGACAAGCTCGTTTTGAAATTAGTTTGGCCTGTGCTAAGACTGAATTGAGATCTCTGGATCTGGCTTATTATGATTACACGTTAACTTTATAACAGGATCTTTATTTCCAAAAGGTTCAGTGCTACAATAAAATCAATCCTTCACATGTTCTGAGACAAAAAAATCACTGTATTTCACTTTCTCCAAATATTGCTTAGGGATTTAACAGTCTTTCCTTTTTGGTCTGAGTTAATGACCAGGTTCAAATCTTTGGAAATATATATTGTCCATCCAGCTGAAAGTAAAAAGGAGACCTTCCCAAAAGTTGGGGATGGTATCCCTTCCATAATTACACTTTGTTTATCCTCTTGTCCTGCCTTTTCATCTGCCACAGCTGATTTGCAAGGGTCTTTTTCCATTTCTAATCATCCTGCTCCTCCTGCCTGACTCCTGTGGAAAGACCCACAGCCCAACACTGGTAATGCCTTCATCACTTCCACGCTCTTATAAACGGCGATGTCAACAGCCTGGATTGTTATCATAGCAGAAAGCAGCTGAAAAAGGAGACAGGGGATTACTTTGGGCCCCCTTTGATTGCTTTTCCTCATCTCCCCTTCCCAAAGCCTCGGAGAGGCCACCTCTGCTTTACTGGCGAGCAAAGTCCCTTGCAGGAAGGGGGCTGTGACGTCCAGCAGCGCGAGGGACCCCGGCGAATGCTCTGAGAAATGGTTAAAAATACAAGCCCTGAGAAGTAGTGCATATATGGTAAAAGGTTTAATGGAAGGACTTACTGAATGGAAAGAAAGTGTAGCATCAGTATATATAGCATGAGAGTTTGCTCGTATCTGTTTTTCTCTTCAGTGGTGCTCGCACACCTTTTTAGGAGAGGAACCTGAGCGTGCAAGCAGAGGGTGCCTGCACAGGTACCCTCCTCTCCACCTCTGGAAGGGCCTTTTGGGGCTTATGGATGGGGCTCGGTGCTCGGTACCTTCTCCCAAGTGACGCTCGGTAACAGGCATTGTGCAGGAGAGTGTGGAGGGGCTGGTGGGCCCAGGTGTGGGGTGACTGGTGGGGACAGCCCTGTGTGGGGTGGCTCATGCTGGGCTCACAGCTGGAGCCCACGGCTCCAGTGAGCTCTTCCTCTGAGCCTAAGGATCCTTCCTTTGGTATCACCGGCTTTAACTGTGCACTCAAAGCTCATTTATTTGCAATTTGCAGTGGGATTCAAGACTAAGCCCTGTTAGTTCAAGCTATATACATATACTAGGTAAAGTCTAAGCTACACCATTAAGAGGATCTTCTTCTGAGTAAATTGCTAAAATACTTTAAATGACTTTTTTAAAAAAAAAAAACCCATATGCTGTTAAGTGATTAAGGCTGTTTTTTTTCATAATGAAAGTGATTATCCTTTCTGGCATTATAATGTGACTTATTCTTAATTTCTCTTAATACACAGTATTTAAATTTTCCCTTGAAAAATGCTAACTGTGCAAGAAGGTGCTGTTACTTTAAATTTCCATGCTTCACCGCTGCTTAATTTTGAACCGTTTTTACGTTATACTGTAAGTGAACTGTTTTTCCATACAAAGCAAGCTTTTTTTTCCTTTTTTAGTTGCTAACTTTACTACTGCCTATGTTTAGATTTGGGGGAATTTGTACTGCGTGCCAATCTGTAATTACATTCAAAAGCATCCTTCTCTTCACTTCTCATTTCCGTTCCCCAGGAGACAGAAAAAAATAGGTTACTAGAAAGGTTCCTCTAAAGAGAGTGAAGAGAAGAGCATGGTTATTGAGAGATAATTGCTCAAAATGTTTACTAATGAGTGACCACTAGAGTTAGATCAATTGTTCACAGCGATGGATTTATTCAGTGAATTTAGCACTGTTATCATCTGAATTATGCCCCCGGCAGAGTGATTATTACAAATGTGTTCTTCCCTCGATTAGACAGTGGCCATTTCTGTGAATGCATTTCAGCCTATGGATCACTGGCAAACGATTTATTCTAACTATTCATCACCCCTCCTATGTGACTGGTCATCCAGGTTGTGTACTTTCATTCCTGCTCACTGCCTGCCTGATTTGCCTCTGACAGAGGGAGGAGCAATTACGACACAAATAATAAACACCTTCTCTTTATGTCCACATGCCCTTTACTGCCAGTAAGATCAGATTTTTGTTGTAGGAGAAAAGAAGCAAAAAGAGAAACCCAGGAAAAAGAACTATTCCCCAAGCATTTGTGAAGGGAAAACCAGCAGCAACCTTATTTAAATACCTTTTCTTGAAAAGTTAGCCCAAAGGGGCATTGACAAGGTCGTTCAGAATGTGAAATTATTCAGTTCTGGTGAACCTTGACTCTCCTCTGCTATTTTGTTAGAAGGGAAGCACTTTACATCCCCAGCCTAGAGTTCTTTCCAAATTGAAAGCCCTTCCCCCACATGGCTTTAAATATTTAGAAACAAAAAAGGTGTTTGTTTGGTTGAAGTTTTTTGTTACTTGAGCTTTGCATTTACGTCTAAAATAGCTCAAGAAAAGTTTAGGGTCACTTGCACCAATAACTTATTTTGAGGTAAAAACAATACTGAGTCTTTGTCTTTCATAAAAGAGAGAGTTGTTTGGGGTTGGGTTTTTTTTTTTACATACTTGTAATAATTTGTTGTAAATTCTAAAATTAAGTGGATCAGAAGCTGCCAGTCTGTTTTCATTAAAATATTTAATTTCTGTACACTCAGGCCCAAATCCCAAGCCCTCTGAAATGAATAGCAGACCTTCCTATTGCTTCCAGTAGACTAAGCTTCAATCCTAAATCAATCTTGCACAGCTCTGCTGCAGTCAATGAGATTGCCTTTTCATAGCCATGATAGACATATCTAGATATAAGAGGCCCTCAGCATCAATCCTTTACACAAGCACAGGGTAGATACATCCTGCACATGGGAGCACAGGGATGCTCATGCTTATCTGCAGGAATCTATTCCTATTACAGTGCTGCAGGTACAGCTACATGGGTGTATAGGCATGTCTGCCTTGTCATACATATGAACATATGTGTGTTAATACAGGTAAATGCATATTCAGTTATTCCCAACTGCATCTGCATACAAACTGTGTGCATGGCTACACACAGGAATGGACACATACAGTACTTTCTGTCTCTCTGTCTCAGGTATCCTTTTCTAAGCTGGTTCCCACCTTCTCAGATTCATCTGTGCTTTCTCAAGTTATTCTCAAACCAGCCAGCCTCCCTGAATTCTCACATTTTGGTACAATGAAACAGATTAATACAGAATGGCTTTCTTCTTCTGGAAGTAACTTGCTTTCATTTGCTAAACTTGAAATCTTTGGTATAGTATGCCAAAGTAAAAAAAAAAAATCAAGGGGAAATAGGCTTGCTTTCTAAAAGCCAAGGAGACTGCATTAAAAAAAGATGTGATAAAATCAGCTCAGATGATGATTCACGGTCACATTTCTCAGTATCTTGTAAAAAATAATAATGATAATATCTGATCTCTCCAGATTTCCAGAGCTTCTAGCATCCATCAGTTTAGCTTTTTCCCTTTTGCTGTTGCCTTCCTGCGTTATTTTACTTGAAGTCATCCACTCCAGCGAATCTCTGCCTTTTAAATAAACTAGAAGAAAGAAACAAGAGCTCCACTCAGAGAAGCTACAGATAAGCATAAAGATCTCTGGGATTCAGGATCCAATTAGGTAAAATAGGAACTTGCAGGAAGGTTCCTTGTGTGGAGCAAAAAGCCTTTGGAGTGTGCCCTCTCGTGGCCATTCTTCATTCAGCACGATACCTGGTCCATTAAATGCATTTGTTTTCAGAAGAAAACCGATGAAATGATTTCAAAAGGCATAAGCGACAGATCCTGTTTTACCTCCTGAGCTGCCAGCCTGGCTGTACAGGAGTAGGGATCTGCCTAGGAGAAGGCTGAGCGTGGACACACGTGTATCTGCACATGAAAGCAGGCATCACGTGCTCAAGGCAGTGCACCCTGAATTCAGTCTGAAATGATACAAAAAGGTAGAAGTGGTCTAAAAAGCTGTCAGTCTTCTCATTTTTTCCTGACAGTTCTCCTAACAAGAAGCCTTTCGATTTCAGGGTTTCCATCCAGCAATTCCTATCACCTTCTCAGGGGCTGATGTTAGCAACCCATTTCATTGGTAGTTCAGTTGCCAGGATCAAATTCACTTGGCAAAAGCCCAGGTCTGCCTAATAAGCTATCTACTTACAATAATGAAAGAGTTAGTAGCCAACCGTATTTTATGAGCACTGGGTATCTCAGTTATAGAACCTGTTGGATTTGCCTGTCACAAAATTATATGACCCCTCTCCTCAAAAGACTATTTTTAAGACCTTCAAGTAACCCGCAGAGCTCTGGCACAGCTACCAGAACTAATCGAGGTTAGTAATCTTAGTTTGATATGCAAGTAGAAAATCATTTTCATGTTTTACTTGTAAGAGTGCCAAAGGACAGTAGGGTGCATTTGTAAACTTTTGCCCAATACTCACGGTCATTAGTTTTGCAAAGATCTGCCTGGATTTGTTAGCTGTGAAAACTACCTGCCAACTATGTTGCTGATTTCCTGGACATAACTACACCTGTGCTTCAGACAAGTTCACTGCCTTTAGTTTCCCCCTCTAATTGTGAAGCCTGTGCTCGTTTGAATTTGGGTCTATTTTAGAAAATAGCAGTCTCAAGCCAGAGCCACGTGCACAGGGCACTGTTTGTTCATTCACTCCATTTCATTGTATGTCTGAGGATATGGCTGATGAAAGATGGAAATACTACTTTTTTATGAAGGCAAGTAGTAAATGTGGCTTCTGAAAGGTTGGGGGAATGGCTGGTTTATGTCAAGTCATACCCAAAGGAGCAAAAAGCCTAAAGTCTTATTTCTCTTTCCACAGACCTTTATTTGATACAACGTGAGATGTTTCCATTCATTTTCACTGATTTCTTATTGCCCTCTTTTGAGATAAAGTGAGTTTCACATTAAAAGCAGGGAGAACATTAACCTGACTGCAAGAGGAGCATGTTTATTCTCCTGCTTGGTGTTTTAAACTTATCCATACCCTTCCCAGTTCCCACAGAGTGAAAAGTGGGGACTGTCCATGTGGCTATGTGCTATTCCTGTCTTTTTAACTCAGGCTTCCTACATGACATGTTGCTTGCCTTTTTTTTTGCCTCACTTTCCTCAACAGTAAAAATAATACTGCTTTAATACTTGACACGCAATACTGCTGGTGTGTGATTGGAGGAGATGCCAGGTAGAGTTCACCTAAGGTGTTGCAGCATTGGCACCTGTAAAGCCGTAGTAGAACCTCTGTTGTTAGCAAGACACCAGATATGAATGGCTATAGATTAAAAATACGCTTTAGTGGTCTGAAACTGCTCCACAGAGTGGAGTTATCATTTCCATTACAAGGCCAAACCCTAGAGCTCAGTTTCTAGATGGTTAATTGCTCCTCCCTGTTCCCAAATCAAAGCCTAGCAGGTATGGGAAAAAGGGCTGGAGCAGCTCTCCTGCCTTGGTTTCCAGGGTGGGCTGAAGGTGGAGAACAGCAGCAGGGAAGAACAGGCACGGGAACCCAGCTGATGCTCCCATCCAACAGCTGCTCAGCTCCATAGCATAAGTCTTCTTAAATTAATTTGGCTGGCAGTGGTAGGACAAGGCTATGTAAATCAAACGCAGTGACGTGCTGGTGTTGGGTAGTGTGTGGCGGGGGGGATTGGTGGCTGGACTATTGGCCAGCGTGTGGGCAATGGCACGATTTTCACTGCTCACGTGGCCCCGAGAGCCAATGGCTTCAGGAGCCGCCGTTGGAGGGTGTCGTACTGAGTAGGCATATATCAAATTCCAAATTCCTTTGTGTCAGAGCTCAGGAGAGACAATAATGTGTTTACAAATGATTGGGACTCACACAGTGAAGAGAAACCACTGCTCATGCCATATGTGTTTCCCTGTGCTCAGAGCGAGCTGCTGAAAACCAGGTGGGGAATCTAATCATAGATAGCTTAGAGATTGCTTTTGAAAACTCATTTCTAAACTAACGTTGAACTGTCCCTGCTTCTAGTGACTATTGGCATTGACACCTTCTGCCTGCTTTCTGAAGTGGAGGGGATGGAAAAACTGAAAAGCCTGAGCTTTCCTACTGAAAGAGCTGATAATGTGTGTATTGACAAGGGGCAAGGGCTCCTTGTACAGTTGGAAATCGGACAGGCAGCAGGAATGTCTGCTGTTAAAAGCATGCACACTTCTTGTGCATGGCTTCCCCGCAAACAGAACATCTGAGTCAACAGGTTTTCAGGACTGGAAACTCTGAGTGTTGTCTTAATTGTTTATACTGCTGCAGCAAACTTTTAAACAAAAATGCTTTGAGTTCCTTTGCATACTTTGCCTACCATATGCTGTACCAAACAAAACAATGACATTCTTTTAAAACCGTCTTGGCAACAGGAAAAATGCTTTGGCTAGACAGCATCATAAAAAGTTGCTGTTAGTTAGATGATAGAGTTATTGCAAGATACTGCTATTGATGCATGTGTAAACATACTCACATACACTAGCAGATATATATGCACATACATATTCATTGAATTAAAATGAGTTCTGGTCCTATTCATGTAGGAACAAGACAGTAAAGTGTATCTTTAAAGCTGTTTCCTATAGGCAGTTGATGTGAGTATTAAGCCATTACTCAGTAAGTATCTATATTCTGAGCTCTTTCTGTATAAGAGTTAGGGAAAACAGAACTGTGAAAGAGTTCAAAATACACCCTACCAAGGTTGCATTTTTTTGGCAGGAGCATTTTAGGAGCGGAATCTTTTTTTCCAGTATGCAGAAGTCTGCATTACAAATTGGAGCAGCTACAGCAACTTGTCCGGTTCTATTGAAGTCATCTGACAGTCCCTGCAACTCTTTCTTGCCGAAGATGCTGTGTTAAATTAAAAAAAAAACAACAACTAACGACACAAAAAAGCCCTCTCACTTCTAAAAGTTAAAGCTGCTCCATCTGATTTTATAACTTCCACTGTAATTTTTACATGAAAGGGTTGCTTCTCAAGGAGTTTGCAGCTCACTTTCTGTCTTGATAAACTCCCCAAAAGGCTTCAGCCCTTTTTCTTTCACCATCAGCTCGGCAATCTAGGACTTTACTGCGAGTGCTCTGGCTTCCCAGGCACAGTTTGGAGGACCCCGCTGCAGCCTGACTTTCTGCTTAAGATTGGTTAGAGAGCTTCCTCGCTGTGTGGCTGTCTGTGCTTAGCAAGTGTAATCTGTAGCCAAGACTAAGTCAGAAAAATCAAATTCCTTCAGAGTCCTGTCCCCCCCATCCCATTCCTCCTTCCTCCCTTCCCCCAAGTCTCATCCTACAACCTGGCAGAAAGCATTACTGCTGAGGAGAAGAAAAGAAGTTAATTGCAGTTCTGGCACAAAGGGTATTTTACAGTTTTTGTTTTTCAAGCACTCACCTGATTCCGCAAAAGTGATGATTTCTGAGGTTTGCTCCACAACTTCATTCATTTCAGCTCTTCTTCCAACATCATCCTCTATTTCCACATAACCATCCTCTCCCACCTTTCCCACATGGAGTTTTTTGATGGCATTTAAAAGTGCTGCCTTGGGCACCGGCTGGGTGATATTAGGTCTGTCCCTCAAGTGCAACATGTTCAGTATGTGCTTCTTTACTGCTTCCACCATCTCAGGCTGTGAGCTGGGCACATCCTTTGAGAGCGTGGCGAGGGCACATGATGGACAGTCAGTGACTGAACTGTGCCCCTCGGATCCTGGGGTTGGGGAACTCCTCACTATAATCCAGCAAAGCACCAACAAAAATCCTCTCTTCCAAAGCAAAGGCATCCTGGCAGCAAAAGTTGTTGTGATTCCCTTTTTAAAAGGCCCTGCTTTTCCTCCCCCTTCACGCACAGTTTTTTTGGGGCTGGTTTGGTTTGTTTGTTTGTTTGTTTGTTTTTCCTTCTCTTCAGCAAATTCTCTGGAACAAGAACCAAAAGTTTTCTGTGAAGTTTTGTTTGCAGGTTCCCTCTCTGAATGCAATAAGTGCTGTAGATGTTTGTGGCTGTCAGGGAGAAGAGTTCTGACTCTGTCTCAGAGTAGGAGAGAGACACAGAGAGAGGGAGAGAGAGAGAGAGGACGGATTGGCCTAAAGTGAGTGAGTGAATGAGAGAGGGAGGGAGTTTTGTCTGTGAGTAAAGGCTATGATTAGGAAGGGGGAGGAACAGGCAGGCTGGCTTCCTTATGCTCATTGCTCCCCTAACACACACCTCTCTTCAAATATCACTACTCGTGGTTTCTGCCCTCCCCTCTTTCTAAAATCTCTTTTCATTCCTGTAAATTTACTCTTTTTTTTT